>DWME01007880.1:0-12201 GCA_018244795.1 Parelbella ahira ahira
GGTAGTTAGCAAGTTATCCTTATGTATATTGTTTTTAACCTTTCGGAGGCTCGAATCGTGTACAAATAACAACTATATCATATCAAGGTGATTTTATATTATTGCACCATTACGCCGGATGCCTCATAGGATGATCATAGGGTAGTCAGATCCGAATATTTCTATCCTTACGGCATTGACATCCCTTTTCTACATTCATTACTCCCTTGATAAACGTACGTTGGTTTTGGAGACTTCAGAAACGATCATCAGAGCAATGTATAATCGCGGTGCCGCCAGGCGTGTCTCAGTGGTTACTTTCGCTCCCGAATTTCAATAGCGCGTGTGCGATGTAGGCTTGTGCAATACCTAAGTTTGGGCAACTTTCACTAGTAGTGGCTTACGCGCCCCGCCTGCGAAATGATTGCGTCGCCTCTGAGGTCACAGTGAAAGTCTACATATTGTTCAATCGGCACATACTTTCAATTGTTTTATAACACACTGTTGATATATGTAATAAACACCTTTGATTGATGTTATAACGGTGCTATTGTTTCCCTATTGAATGACTATCTTTGACATATACCCGCTTCACTATCATTTCACTATTGAAAAGAAGTACTTTAATTTACTGTAGGCCGTTTGCTTACTGGAGAGAGTAGTTCAAGATTGTAGCATTTGTTGCATTACGATTGTCTAATGGGCATACTCTTGAAAACTTTAATTCCTATAATGTTCAACTAGAGTGTATATTAAAACAAGAAGCGATTACATGTCTTCGGTGTTTTAATTTAACATATGTATGTATGTATATCGCGGGCAAAAGTCGGTTTAGGAATATAAACGCAAAAACAGTACATACCTTATTATATAATGTACAATCAATATTAGTCTCAATGGCTTATAGAATTAAGGCACCAATTCTTTAACCCTATTGTAATAGTAGAGTATCTCAAGCCGCATCTTGTATTCCTGTATATCATTTTAATGCTAACGAATGTAGAGTTGAGGAGAGTGGGCATTTATTAACAGTCCGAGCACACATTCAGCATCAATTTTCGAAGTCGTAAACGTTGTCGCGTATGTAGAGTCGTCTTGTCTGTCTGTCGTACGCCACTACGGGAAACTCTGACTGGTAATTTGTTAACTTCCAGCTATTTAGTAGTTTTTGAACCAAGACATTCATGTGATGTTATAAACTTTCAGTTTGTGACAGCGATTGCGAAACGTTAAATATGTTGAAATATGAACTTTTGTTTTCGTTTTGTAGCGTTTTAGATTACGTGTCTAACATCTTAGAGCTAGTGCATCGCTACATTGTAGAGTCTCTGTATGTAGAGTTTTTCATCGTGATAGTGTGAATTGTGGTCTATACGACAAAAAACGTATCCTTGTAAGCATATACAGTTACTATGAATATTATAAAATATTCGCTTTAATAAAACGTATGATTCGCCACTGCGCGTCTAAAAAATATAAGAGAATGTTTAAAAATACAATGAATGAAGTAAAATGATAACATTACATGTGCTATTAAACATTTCTTTGTCTAATGTATTTTTCCGTGACATACATACATATATATATATATATATGTGATATATTTATAGAGCTGGAAATATTGTATTAAAGTATATATGTACATATATTATCTTAGACCAAATTGCATAAAGGGTATTAACGCAGTATTCCAGATACACAATAATATTCCCTCATAGTAAGTCACTTATAATAAGGGTCGCAGCCGAACAAAATTAATAAACAGGTAACATAAAACACAAAGTTAGATTTATTAACATAAACCAATAATGTATATTATTCAATTATATTTAATTTTTATTAAGCAGATAATACATACTACGAATCATGTCCATAACCTTATAGTTGAGGTAGTCCTAAGGTTTTGAGGTTGTAACGGAGGTTATTGATGTTTTGAACGGCAGATACTTTCAATGTACGAAATTAATATTTTTTCCTAAAATGTTACCCGTACAGCAATAGTGAACTGTTAATGAATATGAATATATTTAACTTCACGGTTGGCCAACGTTCATTAAAATTACCGTTTTTAATGTTTACCATTTTCCCACGAGTTCACGTTATGTGAATTTAATTGATACCCATGAGATCACATCACAAAACTCTTATAAACTTGTTCAAGCGCTTCTATTTACATTTTCGCTTCTTATATATGTTTTCATAACATGTCTAAGCACTAAGTCTGGTCGGTGCGGTAAAAAGATTCGTCATAAATCTTTTTACTGCATCAGATAGGATACCTATTCTGGCAGCGAACAGGTTGAAAAAGGTTTATGCGTCTGCCTCGTATAGCATCTCCATGTTCATACTTTTCCAAGTTGAGAGAATAGTCAGTGCCGATGTAAAAGGAGTAAAAAAGTCAAATCGCGTGAGAGGAAAAACGAGTTATTATTCGTCGGTTGAGAATCGCGAGCTTGCTTGAGCTCTGATGCTATCATAAATAATGTGGCGTCGCGGCTGGTGGGGGAGGGGGGGACTTAAGAGTCAAGGCCGCACGCTGCCCCCGGTCGACGCTCGCGCCCCACTTGTCGCTCGTCTACCTCTCTCGCTCGCACACCCGAGTCGCGCCGATAAGAGCCGAACCGACACGAACTAGACCTTCTATGCGCGAGCGCAACACGAACAGCTGAGACGTAATAGCATAACACACTGACTCGGTCATCCGTGCATTCAACTTTGATTGCCTTTCTTTTTCAAGAGATCTTTGATTGATATGGAAATGAAAATATCACGTGATTTGATTATTAAATTTAATATAGGATATATATTCAGTTTCTCTTTTTTACTTGTTGCTTTTGTTTCAAACGTATAAAGCTTAAATGTGAACTTGACTTGTGTGTAATATGTATTAATATAATATTGTCGTCTGAATACACATATATTTTCTAGACTAAATACAATTAGGACTTGGGATTTTAAAGGCATAGAATAGAGAAATATCCATTAGACGTATTTATCCAGTAGTCGACTTTCAGAGGAAAACTGGATTGGAAATAGTCATCTGTCTAATCTTCTATAACTTTCTATTTTACTATTTGACGCATTAGATTAGTTAAGGTGTAGTAAATGACTCGCAAATGGGCAAACAGTCGTCAGTAACATGACCCACGTCTAGTAATGCCGACCAGTCGAACCATCTCGGATACTTTCACCCGCCGGCCGTTGCGTCACTAACCCACAAAAAGTCATTTAATATCCACAGCTATTAACGAATCGAATATGTTATTATATATGTCCAACTAAACGGGGAATTATTTATTTGTTTTTTACGCTTTAATACTGTTTGACCCTTTAATGTAAAAAATACATATATGCCTAGAGACTTTCTAAGATAATATTCCATTGGACTTAAGAGATCGAATGACAAATGTAAACTCTATAGTTGACTTTTATGTGGTACCTAGGCAATGTTAATAAACAACGTAGCCCTAGTATGTATAAATCAACTAGACGACTTGTATTTTACAATTTGTGGGAGATAATAATGAGATATATTTAAGATTTTCATTTTTTAAGAAATTGATGGTGATGGAGGAGGCGGATTGGCGATATTTATCACTGGGTGCTCTGCCAAGCTCGTGACGGACCTGGCGTGATAAGATAACATAATAATAATAATAACGTTAAGTGGAAAAGGCCACAGCAGAGAAACCTAGGTAGGTGACAATTTAAGGTCGAGATGTTACAAAACGTAAATAATATTTACTTAACTACGCGGCTGCCTATTACTGGGGAGTTTCGAAGATAGCACTTCAGCTTGAACTCTTGAGGTTAACAACACAAAATCTCGCTATCAATTGAACGGGTGATGAAAATTTAACTTGACCCCGTGAGTAACTGACGGCGGCGCGAGCGTTGTGCAAACCATGGCTCGGCTCACCTTCGAGAGCTTCGCGCGTCTGCAACAGAAATGAAATATACAGGTTAAGCAAATACATTATACGGTAGAAGAAAGCCGTCAGTTATATAAGATAAAGACTTTTGGGGCTTGGTGCGTTCTGCTTACTCTATAAGAAACCCGTTATGCATATAATAATACTAATGATAACGAAACAAATGCATCTTGTTGCTGTACATCGTTCTTGTAGAAATTTGTTGGATTTACAAATTAAAAGCAATTTTTATTTGTGAACGGCAATTAAATAAAAATAACACATCTGACTCTACATACCGCAAATGGCCTCCACCGACGAGTTTTTGTGACCTCATCAGCCCAAAAATAGAGATTGCACGTAATGTTCTTAAGAGATATTGACACCGCTTGTTTTAGGTTCGTTCACTTGTATGAATTGGTCTGCATGAGAGTACATTTTGATCTACACAGAGTTTTTAAATGTTTGTACTGTCATACCATAAAATAATTCTTATGGTACCTTATGGATTGCAATTTTTCAGGAACTGAAAAATGTTATCCATATCTTTGATATAATTAATCAATGTTACAACATATAACATAAACTAGTAGGTATTAATTGACAAATATTGTTCAATATATTCCATGTCTGCTGTCTCAACTACTCCTTACAATAAGTCATTATTTTTATAATATTATCACGCCAGGTCTATTAAGGGTAGGCAAATTGCATTGAGTGCCGAATATCTGTATCCTTACAGACCTGACATGTTCAATTTGATTTTTATGTAACAGTTACGAATGGCAATATAAAAAAGTCAGTTATTGGTAGAGAAAGGAAAATCCAATTAAATACACTAACCACGGCACAAGATCTTGACCTGCAGTTCATTTACGATCTCACGTGGAACTAGTTTTTTTGGCGGTGAACGCTATTTCGGCTGGTTGCGTAATGCGCAGGTACCGCCGCGGCCACCGACCCGCGCCTGCGAATTAACCAAATATAATAATAAATACAATTAATCTGTAGACACAAACCAAACCTCGCTGGTTTTTACTCTCGAGATTAAAATCGGTCCTGTCTTGTTATACTCCACTTTAATATCCATAATAACCGAAATTTACCCAGTCTGAGATGCGGTTATCAGATTGGAAACGGAACAGTTTTAGGCGATTTTTTTTTTCGGAAAAAATCATCTGTTGGACAAAACGATATAAATGCGCCTGTAACTGTCGTCAGCCTGTTATGGAGTTCCGACTGCGTGATTGACAATTGCCGATTAAATTTCCATCGCGCATCGCTTACGCCTCCCCTTGTGTATCGAATACGAAAATTGTGTGCACACCTCATCTGTATGCGGACGGCACCTCTACCAACCTTTTGTTTGGCCAGGAAACGTCCACGCTACCGCCGAAAATCACTCGCTCGTGTTTCGTCACGAAAACATCGCTTCTTTGAAGGTACATCGCATCGAATGTAAAAATGAAAAATAACGATCTTCGCCCATCCGCGACCCGCCAAATGGTTCATGAAATGTATGCAAATTTTATAGCGTCCGATTTTAGATGCTCTCGGCGGCTGGCGCCGCTGGGCTACCGGGCCCGGGCTCGTTTATTGCGCAGATGCATTTAGTTGATGCGTTGCTGTGATTTTTCTGTTTGCCTTCCGATAATATATATGAAACCTTCGTATACGGGCGTTTATCGGTGCTGCCAATCTTGGGTACATTTTATGTGTCTGTTTTCTTAAGTCAGCCTGCGCTTGGTTTTCTACATTGTGTTATCAGCAGCCTGTCTCGGTAAACCGCCGGACATAAGTCATCCCTGGGCAGTTTATGCTCCTAATTTCGGATAGGATCATACTTTGATACCATAGTTTCCATCGTGTGTAATTAAGATATTTGTTTTCGAGTTATTATTAATTATTGGTGATGTAATTGTTACAGGTCGCGAGGAACTGTCGCCAGCATCGAGCGTGAACGGCTGCAGGTCAGACAGCGAGGCGCGACGGCAGAAGAAGGGCCCGGCGCCTCGCCAGCAGGAGGAACTGTGTCTCGTTTGTGGCGACCGGGCCTCTGGATACCACTACAATGCGCTCACATGTGAAGGATGTAAAGGTAATGATGCAATGTGTTTAGATTTATTTTGTCACACCTGTAATGACTGAAGGGATAGGCAGACGAGTGTAGTAAACTAACTTTCACGAGTTATGTTTACGTCCTACTACGGAGTAGGCGGTGAACCTATTGCTATACACCGGGCACAGATCCAGACCGAGTCACTACTAGAATCTCTAGAAAAATCCAACAGTACTCGATCTCGGATTTGTACCCAGGACCTACTAAGCGGCAGTCGCAATTGCAACCATATGACCAACAAGGCAGTCAATGGAGTGAATGGAGTAAAAGGTATAAAAATCGGGAATCAAGATATTAAAAAGGAACTTTGTAGGCTTCTGTTTAAATTAATTCAAGTTAATTAATACGTCGTGTAACACGCAGGGAAGCCATTAAACATTCAGGTTTGAAACTTCCTTAAAATTGATGTAGTGCAATAAGCCCATTATAGATACCGTAAATTTCTAATTATAAATATAAAACAATATATTTATAGCCGTTTTTTGAGAGAAAAATCTCAACCAATACGAGGAAAATTTGATCTTTTATTGTTGTTATATCTACATGCCACGTCCGTTCTAAGGTGGAGATAGATATACATAGAGCACCAAATGCCAGTGTAGAGATATTTAAGGAAAATTTAAATAAAAAAGTTCTGAACAAAAAAATATAATAGGTATTAATAAATAATACTATATACAGCGTGTCTATGTGCGTAAGTAGGGTATATGTCTATTAAATACGAGATAAGTGTAACACTCGGCAACATCGGCTCGTCGTGACGTCAGTAGTTTCGCGGTGTGATTGCGAGCATATCTTAGATAATGTCAGCGCTAAGTGTGTTGGCATTATGCATCGAAACAGCAATTTCGTAATGACGAAATCGCTCTCCTAACAAGATATTAAACGATCGCTACATTTCTGCTCTTACATCATCGAAGATGATAGAGATAGATGGCTTGTACATTTTTAAACAGCAATACTATTTAACACTATAAACGATAAACTGACATTAACCGTTGCAATACAATATTAAACTTGGATAAATATTATTCGTTAATATGGCCATAATACGTTGTAACAGAAATTCGTTTCCTGTCAAAAAAGAGTTTGATATATAATTTATTGTTCGTCTGACGTAGACATTTGTAAATTTGCAATATCAATTCAGTATTCAGTAAATCTTGTTTACGAGAGCATCACAAACGGTCAAATCGTTTGTGCCAATGATAGCACAATTTCAGCGAAGTGGAGTACAATCGCAGCCCGAGCGGAGTGGAGTCTTGTACTCCGTGGGCCGGAGTACCAATTCAATGTTGATTCGTCCCTTTGTGGGACCGTGCGCGTGCATATTGTGCCCGAGACGACTCGTCACAATACCGTCTGCTGTGCGTCTACTGCTTGATTCGGCCGTCTTAACCTTCAGCCAACACGTGGGTGTAATACGGCACTAGTCATTGTGATATCTTTAAGGCGTTCTGCATATGAAAACAATACGATTCTTACAAACATAGGCCGTCGAGTTTTGAGCACTTTTTGATGACTAATTTTGCAGTAGACATCATTAATTGGTGCGTTAATTATTTTTACGCAAGTCTACCGAAACTGTTTGTGTTCTTTTATGGTTCAGTAAATATTCAGTAAATACATGTTTACATAGGAATCGTGTTTAACACAACAGCTTGTTTAGTTATTCGTATTTATACATTTGAAGCGAATACTTATATAAACTATATTTATTCGTGTGAGGTATTCGCTAGTGGCAACATAACAAACAATAGGTGTCTGCCTCACGTCGATCCCTAACTCGTCCTATTCATTGACGCCTATCGGGCATCAGTTAACCTTCAAACCACACGGGTTACATCAGGTTCGGTGACCGATAACAAAAGATAAACCGATCGAATTGTCTGCGTCGTATGTTTTTCTTCCTCTATTGTAAAATCGGAAAATTATTATCACACTAACAAAAGCTTATATCGTACTTCAGATCTAGATATAAATATGCGAAATGAAATTATTTGTCTGCACGTGATTCGTAATATATCGAAATGTATGTATGAGTCGATCGATAAACTGTTTATTTGCTTTGCAGGGCAGAAATTCCACTACTCAGACCGACTCAGTCAACGGCCTATACCTTTCAAACAACCTTAGCTGCCTAGTAAAGGCATTGACTTGTTCAGTGGGCTTTTTACTGGCCACATATGTTTATAATGTTTATATTTATTTTACTTATAGCACCTTTGCTCAGTTACAAGTATTTATTTGTGCTTTTGGTTAATTTCAGGTTTCTTCAGGCGGAGTGTCACTAAAAATGCGGTATATATATGCAAGTTTGGTCACGCGTGCGAAATGGACATGTATATGAGACGAAAATGTCAAGAGTGTCGGTTGAAAAAGTGTCTCGCGGTAGGCATGAGGCCCGAGTGCGTGGTGCCCGAACCTCAGTGCGCGCAGAAGAGAAGGGAGAAGAAACAGCAGAGGGAAAAAGACAAACTACCAGTTAGCACTACCACAGTAGACGATCACATGCCGCCTATAATGCAGTGTGACCCTCCACCGCCCGAAGCCGCTAGGATCGTAAGTCTTTTCTCAGTTATCTTCAGTTAAATACGAACATGTATTGGAATGTCACACGGCGATCTGATCCCAAATAGGCTGAGATTATTCTATGATAACCAGACAAATAACAAACGTATATATATTTATACACAACTAAATGTAATTCATATAGAGCCAATATATGTCTGTATATTTTGTCTACGGTGGGAAGTAAACCTAAATAAAGCTCTTTTGCTCAGCAGTCAAGATCATTATATACTCCAGTATTTAATGATCCTGAGAAAACAGTCGAATTACTCGTGACATGGCATACTTTAAAATTATCTCTACACTATAATTGTATTTATATTAATCTATCATTTGCACTAAGGATCAGCAATTGGGTCATACAATTGCTGGTGACTTTCCCTTTCGCTATTTCATTACTACGTCTTAAGGGCAACTAATACTAAATTGCCATCAAATTAATCAGTATATTTATTTCATAGGTCTCTGTCAATTTGTATGTCATTATTTCATAACATTCTCGTGGCTACGTCCGATTTCTACTTAAATATTCTGTTCTCGTACTCGTCCTCATTAACTTCGACCGTTTGCTTGAAGCTGGAATGTTTACAGCACGAAGTGGTCCCGCGGTTCCTATCGGACAAGTTACTGGAGCAGAACCGGCAGAAGAACATCGCCCCACTGACCGCCAACCAGCAGATCCTGATCGCGAGGCTCGTGTGGTACCAGGACGGCTACGAGCAACCCTCTGAAGAAGACCTCAAAAGGGTCACGCAGGTTAGGCAGCATTTTGTTTTCCTTTGTATAGTTTATGTATCAAGATTTGAGGACTTTATTTATGTTATTTGTACGAGAAAAGTTATATATATAACTTTGCGAATGCGGACTTAATAAATGTTGAAGAAATATTAAATTTTGATAAGTTTATTATTTTTATAAAGTTTATGTTATTATATATATTTACCCTATTAAACTGTATTCGAAAAACGAATACGGAATTTGATTTAATTTTATTACGCCAAAGAAGTATAACTTGTTACCTGAGTCCATAATTAAGGACACACAATCTTTTTTTAGAAACGTGTAGTCGAACAACAAATCTAGGTACGTGGTAATGAATTAAATTAATTCCCGAACGTAGACACCGTACTGGCAGTCACGAAATGAATTATTTGCAATGACCTTAGACATAAACTTGAGCCGTTAGAAATAAATTGAATTTAAACCACTAATTAAAATAATAACTTGGTGTACAAGTCGGTATTTTATTGTTTTACTCAAATTATTAAAACAATAAAAATCTAAATATAAAATGCGATTAGATTTATCTGTATCGTAATTAATCTAAGAATTGTTTTCATTTTACAGTTCACGCTATATAGAAGTTTTAAATAGGAAAATTTTTAACGGAAAACGAAAAATCTATGTGATTTTTCTTTCTTCGTTAAATACTTCTGGTATTTGAGTGTCGGTTAAATCAGTATTATAATTATTTTCTTACTAGCTGCACTGGCTTTGCTCGGATACAAATACATATAACATATGTCACACATATAACGTAACAACTACATAATAACTAGTGATAGCTAGGTTAAGAATTCAACCTCTCACTCCGGGGGTGCTGGGTTCAAATCCATGGCGCACACCTCTTTCCAAAAGTGCGTTTTAAGTTTAAATATCACTTGCTAAGGGTAAACGAAAACATCGTGAGGAAACCTGCACACTTTAGAATTTACAAAAAAAAAAAAAATTCTATGATGTGTGAAGTCTGCCAACCCGCACTTGGCCAGCGTGACAGACTACGGCCTTAACCCTCTCAATATAAGAGAAGACCCATATTCCAACAGTTATTATTATAATTACTAAATTCAAAAATCTCTAGACAATGATTTGCAAAACACTGAAACATTTGTGATATATGAATATAGAATAGCACAAAGAAACATAGAACACAACAAATAAAAAATAAACGATAGCACGATATGGTTTTTAGACAGTGCCACTTTATGACCAATTTTATTAATAGCCTACATGCTATTCCAGGTCATAGGCTATTTATGTAATTAATTTAACCCAAATCCATTGAGCGAGTTCAGCGTGAAATAGTAACAAACATACACACATACATTTACATTAATAATAGTACTCAAATGTTGTACTGTATCGTTCGCTATCCGTCCATTTCCTTAGTTTTTATGGACCACAATTATTATTTAAATGAGTTTGATATTAACTTTCAGACGTGGCAGCAATCGGACGAGGACGAAGAGGATTCCGACCTGCCGTTCCGCCAGATCACGGAGATGACGATCCTCACAGTCCAGCTCATCGTGGAATTCGCTAAGGGTCTGCCCGGCTTCGCCAAAATCTCCCAACCAGATCAGATTACCCTTCTAAAGGTGTGTGTTTAAAACTTTTACATGATAAATATGCTGACTTAATGAAGTCATAATTGCGCTCAGCACTAATGCGTGGCTTTTACGTGGTTTCAACCCTTTTATTGTTGTAAAATGCCTTATAAAGAAATCACATACTAAGAGGATAAGATTTGTTTTACACGATAGCTTGTTAAATCGTCTGCTGATGGATAGAAACAAAAATTGCTGTTTAATTAAGAGAGGAAAAAAGAAACATACATAATATATGAATTAAGAAATAGAAATAGAAGAGATTCTGATTTAAATTGTTCTCATTCATTTTCAGGTTGTAGTTTTGCAATAATATGTATGTTATCTATTAATTTAAGTAAACGCTGTCATTCTTCCTCGCATTTGCCTTAATTTTTTACGGTGTACATTTATGTATATCGGAGTAGATCAACATATTCAGATTCGAAGTTTACCTTCAGCCGAGCTCTCGATCGTTATTAAAAACTGGCTGTCCTTATTACTAATTGTGTCATTTTCAAACGTATCATTTAGTACCCGCAATATTTCCAACTTGTATATCGAGCCTGCGCACTATGGGAGGTTCGTCCGGTAGCAGACTGAAAGGAAATGGTAATGAATGAAGAAAAAAATATTACACTGCCTCGTTGGTCGAGCGGTTGCAAGCGCGACTGCCGATCGAGAGGTCCTGGGTTAAAATCCCGGGTCGGGTACTATTGGATTTTTCTCATTTAGAATTTCTAGTAGTGACTCGAATCAGGGCCCGGTGTATGGCAATAGGCTCACCACCTATTCCATGGGACTTAAACGCGACTGGCGAAACGTGGGGGTGTAGTACACCCCTCCGCCTACCGCTTTGGGGGGCGTGACGTCACGTTAAAAAATATAAGGCAACAGTTAATAGAGGCGCGGTGCGTGTCGCAGGCGTGCTCGAGCGAGGTGATGATGCTGCGCGTGGCGCGGCGGTACGACGCCGCCACCGACAGCGTGCTGTTCGCCACCAACCAGGCGTACACGCGCGACAACTACCGCAAGGCCGGCATGGCCTACGTCATCGAGGACCTGCTGCACTTCTGCCGCTGCATGTACGACATGTCCATGGACAACGTGCACTACGCGCTGCTCACCGCCATCGTCATCTTCTCCGGTAACCGCCTGCTTCGCCCGCCCGCGACGACCTCGCGTGCTATGCTGTTGTTGTAAAATATTGCAGCAATATATTGCGGGGTGCTAATTAGTAGACCTGTGTACAGCA
>DWME01007881.1:0-12198 GCA_018244795.1 Parelbella ahira ahira
CCTTAACCCTCTCAATATGAGAGGAGACCCATATTCCAACAGTGGAATGACAATGGGTCGATTATTATTATTATTATTATTTTTTATACGTATTTCAGGCCGGTTCGTTCAATGGTTGGTGAACCTTATTGCTGTCTGAGGGCTTGTGGGTTCGTTTCCCAGTCTTATATAAATATTTGTGCGCTGTGCACAAGTGTTTATCGTGTAACAAAAAAAAACAACATCACGCCTGTAATCCCCGAAGAAGTAGGTGTACTATTCCAGTATGGGACATAAACGTAACTGGTGAAACGTCGGAGTGTACTACACTGGTCTGTCTAACTCTTCGGGAATTACAAGCGTGATGTTACATTATCATATTATGCTATTGTTACTATTATCTATAAGTATCCACAGTCTTCTCACAGGTTTCTCATATAAATCCAACATATGTACGAGTAACCTGTATTTCGATTATGCAATGAAGTGAAATAAATAAATATATATAAGCCAAATAGAATGAGTACACTTTGACACAGAAAAAATCAGTTTTGAATTACGAAGAAAACAGCACAGCATTCGAAACAACAGTTTCTGGAACGCTGACAAAGTTTAATATGTAAGGTTAAATAGAAATACACTAACATATAACCCGCGGACGTTCACGAGGCACCTCGCTGTGATGACGTAACGAGGCGGTACTGACTACATAAAAAGCATTTGTTTCATTGATTTGATTTAAAGCAAATTTGACCAAGGTCTCGTCACGGTGTTAAAATTTTTACTGATTATTTTTATGTACACTGCACGTTTCTAGACAAAAGAAATATAAACGACGGTATACTTTGTTATATGAAATGAGACTTCAATGTAGCACCATTTGATGATATATTACACAAAGTACAAGGTATATTAGGAATATAATAGGAATATTCAATTAATACACTAACCCAACACATTTATCTTTCATAGGGAAAACGAAAAGCAACTCTTTTACTATACATATAAATAAATAAATGTAACTACCAACAACAGAAATATTATTGTTTCTTGGTTTCATGATTAAATTACGAATCAACTCGTGTATAGTATTTTGGGAAAACCAGAGCAGTTTCGAAATTATTCGAACTCCTGCATGATCTCCACATCGCGACAAGATCGCCGCGGAGACTGAATATGTATTTAGTATTTATGCTAACAATAAGAATGGGCAAGGTATGTCTATTTGCTGGTCAACTCTGTGGTATTATCTATTAAATTGAGAACACTTTGCTACCCTGCCTATATTGAGATGTAAATACAGACTGCCTCGTTGGTTGAGTGGTTGCGACTTGCGTCGCATTTGCTGATGGAGACATCCCAGGATTTCTCGGATGGAGTACTATTGAATTTTGTTCACTTAGATTTTATAGTTGGAATTTTGTGTAGTGGCTCGGAGTCCGGATCTGTGCTCGGTATGGCAATAGGCTCACCACCTATTCCACGGTGAGACATAAACGTAATTGCTGAAACGTGGGAGTTTACTACACACTGGGATTACAGACATGATGTTACGTTTCAACAAGTTACAGACGATTCCGGATCGAATTGTCAAAATATAACATCTATACCTTCTACAGTTTCACGTAGTACCAAATAAAAGATTTTTTTCATGTTACACACGGAAACAGATAATATATACTCCAACTAATGAAAAATCCTCTGATATGCGACCTCCATCGACGTTGGCGATAACAGATCTCGCTCACAACAGTTCCGTTCGAAATCGTGAACAAGGTGTTATCGCGGAGTCATATGATTTCTTCATTCACAGGTCATCGTGTGACAAGACAACAATATCAACTGGGTCGAAATCCAACCGATTCGGTCCGGGTCAATGTCTTAAGATTACAATTATAGAGGCAATCCACAATAATAATATTAAAAATAACAAAGTAAATATATATATGTGGGGGTACATAGTAACATCAAAACTGCTAAAGCGATTTTAATTGAAATCTGAGAGGAAGACAGTTCGAACATTGGAAGAGGGCATAGAATAATCAGAATCAGATAGTGTGCTCTTAATAACCGCTGCAAATCATTAAACCAATGAAATCGTTAAATTAGGCATTAATGATCATTTAGGAATTATTAGACAACAGAATACATAGACAAATAGGAGGACAAAAAATATGAGCGGTGGTACAAGAAAAAAAGCATTAAAACGATTGTACACAAAAATTCGGGTCACGAACGAAGCATTAAGCCGTATGATAATTATTTATACAGTACATAATAGCCATAAACATTTGTAAATTGCACGAAATACAGGTAATGGGTAAACGATGGAACAATCAATGGCCATGTTCAATGGATTTCCCATAGGTAATGTATGGGCGCGTATGAGAAATCAGTTTTGGAATTAGAAAGCATTTTAGGCGGGAACGCAACATAGGCCCACTACTGCCGCCTTTGCAAAGCGGGGTATTAATCACCTTGGAGCAATCGTCCCGTGAGAACTGCTCGGGTAAGGAGGGAATCCTTGAGGGCCGTAATACTGACGCAGCTACACTAGCATCACAGCTTGTCATGAGTTAATCCATCTATCCACCCAAAGCGAGTCAAGATTGATGACATTGCTCAAAAAATTAGCAAGAGCAAGTGACACTGAGATGGCCATATGTATGGAAGAACGTGAACAGAAAAGAATAGAATCTTTATAAATTAGTGGGACCGTGGTGTGACAAACTCTATAAGAGACATGCTATAAACTGTGCCTAATTTGAAATCAGACACCCGTGTGTATTACTTGTCTCGATAGGTTATAACAAATTAGCTACAAAATAGGTTTCAACAAATTCTCTATTAAACAAACCCAAACTGATAGCTGACAATATCGTTTCCTGGATACACGTGTAATGCCAGAGCCCGTGTGATTGTAGTATTACTATTATAGTTTTGTATTTACCTGTTATAGTTTTATATCTAGAAGGAAAACGCCTGAACATAAGATTTATTAAGCAAAAATTTACAGACAACCAGCAGTTTTAAGTGGCTTCCGCTGCCCGTAAACATCTGCAACCTATCTCCTACAGGACTGTAGTAATAAGATTGTTAGTGTCAGTTAGTGCAACGAGTGCTATAATTTATTAAAAAAATTATTAGTGAACATAAATTAAATAGGTGACAAGACTGCATAAATATATACAGTTGGTACCATGACACCCAATAAATCACGGGGTAGAAAGAGAGCACCGAGCGCTAAACATCTCTTCTCTTACAGACCTGTTGGTATCAATTTTCGGTCAGTGTAACATAATATATTAGTACGAGCACGGTAATTATTAGTTCCTATCTGTCCTCTTTAAAACAGACTGAGACTGAGTACATGAAACAACCACCCCTTCAGACCAAAACACAAATTAATTATTCTAGTACCAATTACTGCACATTAATAAGTACGACGTAGTACTTCCCCGGGTGGATTGTTATTGAACATGTCACTTCTAGATCATTCCACGAGTACGTTGATAAATATAATCATAAACACACCGAACAAAAGCCATAAAATCATTAACGGACGCAAACGACGGCACTTGTAGCAGCAATATTCAATATTACGAACGAGCGGCATGGTAACAATTGAAGTTATGAGCATGATGTTGTAATATAAATAATGATCTGCTGCACAAAAAGCGAGGGAGCAATAGTTATACAACTATAACGATCGAATTCATGCAAGTCTGTATCAATTAATCCATTTTATCTCACAAATCCACAGATAACATAAATCACAAAGACATGACAAATTGTATTCGATTTGTCATTGGTAGAGTGGTTGGAAGCGCGACTGCTGATCGATAGGTCCTGTGTTCGAATTCCAGATCGGGTACTATAGGATTTTTCTAACTTAGATTTTCTAGTAGTGGCTCGGAATCAGAATCCTTGCCCAGTGTATGGCATCAGGGTCAAACACCTATTAGATGAGGGGACGTAAACGTAGCTAGTGAAACGTTGGAGTGTACAACACTCCACTGCTTACCCCTTCGAGGATTACAGGCGTGAAATTACGTGATACTAACTTATCGTTACTCGTTACTGGCGGACCACTGACGGCTATAAAAAACCACTGGACCAATCAAGCGGCGCCCGTGTGGTGACCAATTATATTACCAATTTACTGGTGACATTTCAAGACTCGTAGGCATATAATATTTTTTATCGTACTCTTTCAAACCGTCCAAGGCCATAGGCACATAAAGGGTGAAACCTATGGTGTTTTCCCATGGCTAGTAATTGCTTGAAGCGTACTGTAGATGTTTCAACATTCTGAACTTAATAAAGAGTTCAATAATAGATGTATGGGAATGAATCATAAAACCTGTCATTTAAATTTGTTTTAAATTCGATGCCCTCTACCTACACCAGAAGGGACCTAGCGTGATAATGCGATTATAACAATAAAATGAACACCGCGGTTTAACCGATCTGAAGGGCATGAACAAAACTTAGCAATTAACTAAAGCTTCCTATTGACACTGAGCGCCTTATCTTCTCAATAAAATAGGGAACCTGTGCTTGTCCCATATAATTTGCCCATACAGCTGACTGGTCCCAAATTATACCCCTCGTTTTCCTACATAGGAAAAAATTACATAAATATATCACCTTAGCAACATGGCCTTAACCCTCTCAATATGAGAGGAGACCCATATTCCAACAGTGGAATGAGAAATGGGTTGATCATCACCATCGATCATCACCATGGTGACTATTAAATCATATAATAATATCGTGGGACATCGCCACTAACCACTGAACCAGCTGGCGACTCATAGTGCACTGGGAATATGAATTATTAATTGAGAATAAAAATCCTTACGCACCCATTGTACGACGCATTGTTATTAAGGCCATCCGATTCTTTTGTTTATTGTTCCTTTACCCAGACAAGGGACGCTTTGTTTCGCAATGACCGAGTCCTTTGACGAGACTCGGGCGAACTATAGAATAAAAATTGGGTCTCGATAAAATGTTAGATATTGCTTTTTTATATATCAAAAGGCCAAGAGAAGAAAAACCCCCTGAAGGTATATGAGGTCACCGTCCTTTATAGATAGCGTTTAGGTAGTCTAGATATTTCACTGTCCCATTTCTGTGCTATTTCCATATCGTAAAATGTCCTTAGCATCACTTGACGGAGTTACCGTCACCTTATTATCTTCTAGTGGTTCCTGTTCATTTTCTTCGTCTTGCATATGTATAAATAATAATGTTTGTCAAATTACGTCATTGATCGCATCTCTCTTGAATCAACTACTACTACTCTCTCTTGAATTAACTAAAATACTCTCAAAGGCTCTCTACATGTGCAGGAAAATCCGATCAAAAATCGCTCGAGCCAATTCGGAGGCTAGTCTGAACGTACAAAGAAACAAGCAGACAGACAAAAATTTCAAAAAAGCCTGTTAATACATTAATAATTTCTCACTTTAATTAGGAGTAAAACAAAACTTTTATCTTGAAATCACCGACATTTTGATTTTAATAAAGAAGTAACATCACTCCTGTAATCCCGAAAGAGGTAGGCAGAGGAGTGTAGTACGCTTCCAAGTTTCACCAGACACGTTTACGTCCTACGGTGCCATTCACCGGGCACAGATCCAGAAATCAAAGCACTGCTAAAAATTTCTGCTAGAAAATGTAGATAAATAAAATCCAATTTTATCGGATCCAGGATTCGGGCCCTGGACCTCAAGATCAGTAGTTGCGCTTATAACGACTCAACCAATGAGGAAATCAATATAACATTATCATAAATGTAAACTTAAATGTTTTACGTGACCGATATCGCTTCTAAGATCACTCAATCACGGCTACCATAACGCGAAGAGATAACGCAAATATGGTGGATTTAAATGAGTTCATGTGGTTTAAGGATTCGAATATATTAGAGATATTTACGTTGAATATTACAAATTGAATATAATCAATTTTTACAGTGAAAGTTTGTGCGCATACTACATGCGCCCGTTAACGCACCATTGATGCAGGTGTAAGTATTATTAGAAGGCGATTGGCTCCAATTCGTCTCTACGTCCATAGAGTTCGTGCATTCGTTTTTCTACGAATAGGATAGTGGAAATAACTAACGAGGATCGATACCAATTTTGTCAACCAAGCTTGTCGCCACTGCACCGCTTTTATTTAGACCTGTATTAGATCTTCCAGCTCACTTTGATATCGACCAAGGATTCGTAGGTAAGGAAGCTGAGGACTGATAAATATACAACATTGGACACTCAGCATGTACCAAAATCTGATCTCAAAGTAACCAATAGGTTGAAAAACAACATATTTACATATAGCAAAATCGATATGTAAATTTGTTTTTTCTTAGATGCAAACACAAAAAATACATATACCCATCACACAATTATTTGTCCTGGGTTAGAATTGAACCCATAACAAGTAATTCTGCAGCCAAGTTTACTAATCATAGCACCAACGAGTCTGTCCAACGATGGGGACAAAGTTGGAACATTTCGTCGCGTAATGTGTCTGTCGATTACAAATACTTTCAGTGCAAACGAGTATTGCTCTACATAATTACTCGATACAGCAATAAGCACGCCGTTAGCGTCTCCGACACAGGAGCGTTTCACGTAATGTGTGCAGCCGTAAATATTATATTTAGCGCAGCAAATGTTTTGTCCAAACTGCGCTTAAATCGAAGGTGAGTTACCGAAACGGCCTCGATCGTGGTATATGTACAAAAACATCCATTGTGCTCGACGGTGAAAATTAACGGAATGACTGTTTCAAGGGCGGTAACGGAAAATGTTGCGATGGATACTCAGCGAATTTTAATGTTCAGCGGTAATTTTGCAGTACTCGTAGTTGTCTTGTACTTGTAGTTTCCATACAAAATCCATAGAAATCTTCCCAAGGATTTTCGATGTAGCTTCCGATGCATTATTCCAGATGGTGATGATATTTAAAACTATACCAAAATTTTAAATTATTACAACATCTACATGTCGGATTTAAACTATATTCCAATTCACAAGCTCAAAAAAGGAGTTAGAGACTAAATCTTTTTTTATTAAACAAAATATCAGTGATACGATACTATATACAGTAATAAAATTCATAAATTTCTTCTAAAAAAAATTAAAGCACTTGCTAACAGTTATTCGAGTGCTGAATAAATTAAACATAACAGAATTCAACAAAGGATAGGCCAGGAAAAGTCCTTAGGGATCGCTGAATAAATTCAATTTCTGGTAGCGTTGAAAATAGGTTTCCGTGAAAAAGCACGGAATTTACTTAACTTACTTTTTGTGGACATCTTATAGTTTCAAAACATCATAGCCTAGCAGTTTTTCAGTTTACTTTTCATAGAAAAAGAAATTTTTGGCGTCACATTTTCAGTTTACTATTCATCAAATAATCTGAAAGTTCAATGTCCTCATTTAATTCAAATATTACACACTTCATGAACATTCCAATGTTAATAGGTAAACTCTTAAGAACTGTACGAGTCTCGTAAATCAAAAACTTAATATAGTAATCGATGTACATATTATATTATTATCATCTCCAAATTTTAATACCACGTCACGAATACCTTATCTGCCGCCAGAATTTATTTGATCAACACTTGCATCAACCCCTCTTACTGCATCTTATTCATATAGGCACTCCATCTTGCTTTAATGTTTCCTATTACGAAATTGTAAACTGGCGCAAACATTACAAAATACCCCTATTTGCTGCTCTTTTATATTTCTCCTTCTATTTACGAAGGGTTTACAGCGGTAAGCATCCTCACCAATGGCGAAGCATCATTGCGGTCGGCAATAACTATAAATTCTATTACGCCAATTTTGTTACCAAAAAAGTAGAAAAAAATTGTGCACTGTATCAATGATATGTTAAAATATATGAGAATGTAATGGGTGAGTATATGTGCATTCGGTAGGAACAAAGGTGGAAAATACTTGTGGATAGTAGCTAAATCTACTCCATCTCTTACTGGTCCATTAACTGAACACTGTGCTCCAACGGAGACTGATTGCGTGCACGCATGCAACAATGCCAGCGTAGTACAACGCTTGAATGCTCTGATAAACTACCCCACATCTTGTATTTGCAGTCATAAACATATTTTCATTCGCATCGGACCGGGAATAGAGGCCAGGATATCTTCAGGTTCAATCTCACAAGAAATGTTGGCAATTTTGAATATCCTCATGATGCGTAGGTACCGAAACCGGTGAGCGTATCTGAAGAGAGTCCTGTATATCTACGTAACTGTTTAGGTCTGTAAGGATAGAGATATGTAGTCGGTAGCCACTTTTAACCCATTAAGAAACCTGACGTGATGATACTACATATATCATTATAATAACCTATGAGAGATGTAAACACGATTTAAAACTCCGGTAAAGAGATGTTGTACGTGTTTGTACTAAGTATGTATTTGAAATTATCGTCTACGAAAATATTATATCACAATCACTCTTTGATATGCAGAATTTTACCTATGAAGGGGATATGGGAGAGGGTAGGGGTGGTAAAGCAAGCAGACGTATGTTTAGCGTCGCGATGTCACGACTAACTAACGTTCGCCTGTATTCTTACGTTATTAATTCGTCATCGTCATTTGATATTGAACAAAAGTGACAATGTTTGGACTAAAAGCATTGGCATTAGCGTCCATTACGCACAATCGATACGCGTGGGCCAGTAATAAGGTTAAATTGTATACACCCTGTCGCTAAGTCACAGCTAATCTGTGGTGACATGCAAAGCGAGTCATTCGATAGAGAAAAAAAACACCCCAACGAATATGCATGACTGAACAATTCTTTTGCGTGTTATAATTTTTTCCTTGTTTTTCTGCACGAAAAATGTGTGAAGAGAATAAGTACTCGATAGTCTATAGAAAATGTATAACTTGAAATTAATAGTAGTGTAATCGGAGTCTGGATTTGTGTCCGGTGTAAGACAATAGGGTCACCCTCTATTCCATGATGGAACGTAAATCTGTTAAAACGTAAGAGAGTACTAGACTTTTTGGGGATCACAGAGGTGAAGTTACCTTACATTTAACATTATTACGATTTTTAACATATCCAGAGCTGGTTATTAGGTGGGCTGGTACCAATTCCTTATAGTGCAAACGATCCACATCGTTTGATATATTTCATTAGGTAGGTACTAAAGATTTAATTATTTAATCTACGAAATCGAAATAATAATAACAAGTGATAGAAAAAAGAAACCTATTTTTCCTTATAACGCCCGTAGGTATTCTTATCAAGACGCTCGCAACTATTCAATCAATTTCAAAGATCTGATTCAACGGTGGTATCTCTTAATATATTCTCGTCATATAATCAATTCGCTCGAATCAATCAAGCCTTGTTGATCTATTACCTATACTTATTGGTGCATACCTTTATTTGCGTCACTTATATAGAGTTTTAACTTGAGAACTACAAAGAGTCCATACCAAATAATTGCTATTCCTGAAATCTTTTTGATGGTAAATATGAAAAGTGGAGGGTAATAGTTAAAAACGATTGATAACTAACGTATGCATTCATTGATTGCCCAATTGCTCTAGTAATTATCGGTACCGAGTGCAGGACCCAGTGGTGTAGATGTACTTGCCGCTCCAGTGCAAATATTTTTGTGATGAACATAAAAGAACATGTGAAATTATCTGTGAATATATCGAAAAATGTATATATGTACTTTATAAGCGGTATGGCTACCATAGGATAAGCTCTACTAAATTTGGAACCAGATAATAAACTAAGTATTTCTATCTTAATTAACCAAAAAAAAAAACCGCAACAGCAACAAAATTTTAGTCAAGTGGAAATCTAACGGGGTTGCAGATATTAATTATTCGGGCGAGGTCAGAATTTGCTGAGGCCTTAGACGGATAAAATGATTGTAAAATTTCCATCAGCAGTTCCATGATTCTGGACAGGTTACGGTAAGCAGTAGATACAAACAAATGCCGCTCTATAACAGTATTTAAGCCTTATTGCGAAATTAACTGTTTTATACGCTTTTAATACAATAGTTGGCCACAAACCTGCATCGACTACACTCTAAACTGAAATTGTATTACGGAAAAAGCTAGAGACAACCGCAGCCAATACTAAAACTTACCATTAGTCGTCGTGGACGAGTACATTCCTGACGAAGCAAAAGGCAAAAAGTTAAAACTGACAATTACCTTTGTAAATCATATCCTGTACAATACAAAAAAGGCACAAAATCAGTTGCAAATGTAATTTTTAACAAAAAAAAACCCGGCGGTTTTGACCTGACCGAAGCGCATATAAATAGGTCACATTTACTGTATGCAGGGGTCGAAAGCGATGGCGTGTCTGACCTTATTTCCAAAAGCCCAATTCGCTAACATTACCAAGAGCGAACATTTTTGTCATACACAATGTAGAGTAAATTTAAACAAAGAAAGAAAACGTAAGAAATCTGACCGTGTGTGTAGATTCGTGCGTATACAGTGTATTTAGCATGCGTATGTTAGAAATGTGCAACATTTACCTCATCGTCGGTCAAATAGAACTGAAAAGAAAGGAAGCACGGTTATAGATTTACCAAGCTCACAGACATGTTACACATATAAAAACATCGTGACATTGTTAATCTAGCAAGTAAAATGCATCCAAAACTGTCATTTGCCATATCTAAAAAAACAAACATTACAACTTTATAATACTAGTAACTATGTTTTGTAATAAGTAATCATTTTCCATGTTTGTCCACAAAACTGTTGATTACCTTCAAATATTCCATATTTGGCTACTCTGATATATGTTAAGCATAATAAATGTGGCCAATAAAAAATCTATTTAATAAAAGTTCGTGGAATATTTCAGAACCGTATGTAATGTAGCCTCAAATTCCACAATCGGTTTCAGAAAGACTTTGCCAAAAGCGCGCAAATTAAATCTAGATGCATTTTACTTATCACTAGACGAAAAGCGATCTTAAACAATGTCCAGTTTTAGCGTAGTCTCTCATGATGAGAATATGCTTGAAGATAAATATTTCACAAATATAATTACAATCATCTTTTAGAGAAGATAATTTCAAATCTTGTCTTCAGTGGTTACAGTTGCGTCTAAATTTACTAAACCCAATGGGGCCATCGTATTTATTATACTTTTATTATTAGAAAAAATAGTCCTAGTACGATGGTGTAAATACATCCAAATATTATAAGATCGCTTCTCAATATCGTAGAAAAACAGTGTTAGGAATCACATCTAGAATAATTCATCCCCGTTAATAAATACTTCATTATTTAAACTGCAATATTAAACCATAAGAATCTTTAGTGACAATATCTTCATCTCCATCTTATCCAAAATTATTTGAATTCTCTATTGAACTCCAGCTTCTGTTTCATCTTGAGAAATATTCTATGCTTGAGCATAACAGTAGTTGAATGTCATATACGTCTTTTATCTTCTGTCATCACCGTATAAACATTTGAACATTTCATTTAAGACGAGGCAAGCAAGACGAGACGATAAATCTCCTAAGTTATTCATGATGTATGAAATCTCACGAGAGATTATTCAAGCGCTACTTTAATATTGCATTTTAATAACACAGTCTTAACAGTATACATCAAAGGTTTTACTATGGAAAGTATGAAATGTTCAGTGTGTCTAAATGGTGCTGTTTTTTTCGGTATTATAATAGGCTCTCTTGTTTCATCTCCAACATTTCAAACTCTCTTAAGATGTAATATAAAGTATTCAGATGCTGGAATGACATCGACCCTATTGGTGCCCATGTCGTGGTCAATTTTGGACGTGCTAAGGGCGCAAACTTTGGCGAGTATTACTGTGACTCACAAAAAGAATATAGCAATTAATTCTGATTGCTTCGTACAACATTTGCTAAACATTCTGTCGCTTATGGGAAGTCATGTGGCTGGTCAATGCCACTGGAGCGACTTCCAGTACCTATAAGAGGTATGCAGAGTACGAATTATCAGAACATTGAAGGAGTTAGCCAAACCAGTGACAGGTTTAAGCCAGTTTAACAATCGCATCCAAAATTTGATTAGAATAACATCAAAGAGGCATAGTGTATATGACCTTGTAGCGGCGCACTACCTACAGTAATATGAGCGCGCGCCTCACATGGAGAAATGCTGACCACGCATCACACCACGAG
>DWME01007882.1:0-12198 GCA_018244795.1 Parelbella ahira ahira
TGCAAGGAGATTGCCTATTAAGTATATATATTTTTATCTCATCCTAAAAATTATACAGTATGGTTAAAATGTTGCAAGAATAATAATTTGTACTTAAATAACTTATAATTCACTTTAAAAAAGTTCAAATAATGAATGTGAAATTAGTTCGGGGCTTTCTCTACTTAGACGTTTTGTGTGTGTCATTTCGTTTAATAGTCAACTCAATTACACAAAAATGGAGTTATTAAGTAAATCGCAGCAAAATTACACACATACGGTTACGAGAGAGCCGACCTAGATGTAGAGTATACAGATACTAACGATCGGAATAAAATGTATGTAATCAAGAAAGCGTAGTAGAGTCGCTACTCGTAGCGTCTACACCATTCATACTTAGTCGTAATACGTAGAAATTTTAACCATTATTGAACATAAGGTTTGAATATGGAATTCGAAGAATACTTTGAGATTCATTTAAATCGCAAGTATCCTGCCACGATCAGGTTCATTAGAGCGGAACACTAATACTTTAGTAGGTACTTGGCAGCGAAAATAAACTCGAAAACGAGTGGTGCTTCTAACTTATGTGTTGTTTTTATTATAAATAAAACCTTAAAATCCTTTTCTGGCGTCTACTCAGTGCCTTTCTCGTGTTTTTACATTCATACTTGCCCTCTTTATAAACAGAATAGCTGCAAGAAAATTATGCCTATAAAAGTTTGTTTTTACTCAAATTGGTAGGATTTTTAGCATAACTTTATAAATTCAGCTGGACGCCGGTCATATTTGACGATAGAAACCAGAATAGTAGTAATTAGATAATGTCATTAGTAGAATGATGATAGATTGAGCCTTCTGTGCATGTCAGACAACTATACATTACAATACAATATATTTTCATAATTATTTCATATTATTTGATTTAGTATACCTATCTTCACTACTCACTTTTTAGATTTTCTTGTAAATAGTACGGTTTTTAAAAAAAAATCTGTACAATGTTAGATTTACACAGCGACGTTAACAAAATACAAAACGTAACATCACGCTTGTAATACCCGAAGGGGTACGCAGAGCAGTGCAGTACACTCCCACGTTTCATCAGTTACGTTTACGTCCCATGGAGTAGGTGGTGAGCCTATTGCCAAACACCGGGAACTGATCCAGACTTCGAGTCACTATTAAAATTTCTAAATTAGAAAAATCCAATAGTACCGACTCGGGATTTGAACACAGGACCTCCCGGTCGGCAGTCGCGATTGCAACCACTCGACCAACGAGGCACTCAAGAAACTTTATCCTTATTTAAAATCACTGTATAAAAACAAAAGCATTACGACATAATTCTTGATATATTCACAATACCTATTCTGTTTTGTTCATTCTTCGGAAATAAACCGAGATGTTGAAGAGTTGATACTAATTTATTCCGGTTGACTACAGCCACAATTTGTCATTTTCGTTGATAATTTATATGATTTGTGTATCCAATATAAATTATATAAACCAGACGCACACAATTCTCAAGCCTTGTAGCGGTGCTTGCGATTAATGATCTAGTATTTTGTATGTTTCCTCTCGCGGCTGGATCACCGGTAAATGTTTTAATTCTAATAAAGATACAGTCATTTAACATCTAATGAGGCAAGCGGCGCCTATTAATAAGACGTGTCGTTAATTCGGTAAAATTAATAGGGACACTTCACTCCTCTTCCTACGCCATAAATAAAAGGTTTTCTTTAATGTGGCTAATTTAATTTATACAAGTTCTCTCACCGGTTATTTTTTTCCCTTCGCCCGAGTCGTGCAAAGTTTAAGGGATTTCTTTTTATCTCCCTCTGGCGTGTCATACTTTTTTTATTTGTTCGCGGTCGCTTGCTGTCTTCATTTTGAGTTTTGGACGCATTATTTTCGTATCCGTTCGTTAAGAGCCGTCCTTATGTTTTCGGGGAAATTAAATGTATTACCATTAAGGATATCGTTATTTCTACCTCCGCAGTAGGATAACTAAATCGAGTGTAGGTTCGACGTGCCCGCGGTATCATTATTCAGAATTTACTATCTTGGATAAGTTTAGTACCTACAAGTCTCTAAATAGTACTGGGGCTCGTGAAGTGTTCATTACAAACTGAGGACATTAATAATAACTTATGTTTAATTAAACATGGAACATTAACGTGGAAATAAAAGAAGAAATTTCTTCTTCCATGAGAATGAGAACGGATTGGAGTATAGATGTTAGTAGGTAAGATCTTTGAAGGAATGTTTCGATTGATAACGTATGTATTATTTTTACTCATTAAAATCCCGTCCGTCACCACTTAGAATATTCATGAAGGATCAGAGAAATTTATACCCACCGAACGTGTATATTACAAATTAATGTTTTATTAAAAGACATGATAAGAAAATCAATAGCGGGCCGTAAAATAATTCGCAAAATCCTTAAATCGGCTAAGCGACTACACGTCTGGTATTTTATGTCCGTTTTATTGCGCACGTTACATTGAACGACTTTTAATTTTAGCTCTTGTGGGATTTTAGCTCAATTATAAATAGTAATTGCGGTTATAAAGCTCGGGAACACGAAAGCAAATTAAACAAGGGAACAATACAAGGTAATTACCGTGACAAATAATATGAAAAGTAATAGTTTCTTTGAGTGAGCTCCCGGCGCGGCTCCCCGCGTGCGTTAAATAATAAATACATTTCCTTACAATAGAAAAACATAAACTGAAAAATGTCAACAATGGCTTCGAAAGGCACGTTCCGAGCATACCTTGCGATACTCACGTAAGGTCGTAATCCATGGTAATAAGGCCTATTTTTGTTTAACTGGTCGACAGAAATAATGGTGCATTCACAAATGCGGAGACGTCGAAAAGCGAGAACTTGCTTACTTAGTTTATATATTTTTTTAAAATACTCTATTTTTTAAATAAAAATATGTATTATTTGGCGACTCTATCAAATTTTTGTTTCATACAGTTACCGATTCGCTACGAGTTTTGGAGATATAAGATTGACTTCAAATAATTATTATTGCATTTTCTGGCCAATATACTTTCCCACAGTCATATCAATGTTAAGAGAAACTCAGTGACTGATAAGTTTCTTGCTCGATATGCAGTTTCGCGTGAAGCAGAAAATACTTGCCCTTAGGTATTCACTTGGGAAAAAAATCTATTAACGCCAAGAATAGAGTCGCCGGTTTTCATATTAATATTATTTGTGTGTCATTTTAGCATATAGAACGTATTTGAATTAGACCAATTATCTAAATTATTAGTATTAACTTTTTAGCTTTCGATTTTAATCATAACTACAATAAAGCGATCTACTTGGTGACAAAAATGGAACTAAAAATAAAATTCTCGTCATAACATGAATATGTATCATTAAATGCATATTTACATAATATTTACAAATTACCATTATCCACATAAAATAATTAATTAACGTGGAAATAAAATTAACGAAATGGGATCTTAAAAAGTCATATAAAGTTACATTACTATTAATCTAGTCTCGAATTCTTGGAGCGGAACCAATTAATTTTGCGTATCAATCCTTGAATATTACCTAGTAGCGTCAGCAATGTCAGTGCTAAGAAGTATAAGTTGAATATATGAGTCAGACTTATAAACTAGTATATAAAATTCAGTTTTACTTACAAGTTTCTAGTTCTTAAATACTTGGACTATATATGTACATACAATATTCGACTAGTACATTATAAGAATACAAGAGATATCTACCCTAATAATTGACACAAAAAACATAACATAATGCCCTAAATAATCTCGTAACGTCACATGAATTCCGTGAATGAATGAGTCTCATCATATAGTATAAAGTCAGGTCATACTCTAGCGCGATGTAGAGCGCTAACGTGTTGGGAAGATATAAAATTACCAGCCAATAAACCAGCTCGAACACACATGCTAATAGAAGCTCGTGACCCGCGCTCGCTTTAATTGTCACCGGCCAGTGTGCCCGAGTGCCGCCAAATATGGTAGAGCCTAAAGTCCGGAGTCACGCGCAAGATCCAGTGGGAAGTATGGTGTTCGACCCAAAGACGGTGGTGTTTTTTCGCAAATAAGCGGCCGGTCTTTGTCTTGTTCAATTTAAAAATCGGTGGGTCGGGGAATGTTTAGCTTTTAGAGGTAGCAGTGGGAGAGGAAATTGTAGCTGAAAAATACTTCGCCTAGGTTCCCTTCACATATCCAAGAGAATCTTATCTGTGCATAATGGTGTTTCTGTCCTTATTTTGTAGTATTGGGTTGCAATAAATGGTAGAGTTTTATAGTAGAACAGTTAGTAAATTATAAAGAGATACGATTACAATTTTAATAGTGGCATAAGCTACAATTCAGATTAAATTTTGGACTTTTTAGCAGAGATTTGTATCACAACCAAATTATAAATATGTTTCTAGTTTCGCTAGAGATCAAATCTATAGTTATTTCATCATTTATAAACTTATGCGTGTTGTTGGACAATAAAAATTAATTAGTCAAAAATAGTTAAAACTCTACACTACTATGTGTTCTATTTAAGTGTCCATAATAGTTTCTCCATAGCTGAATAGTTGACAGACACGCGGCATACCAATAATGTAATATCATTAATCGGATCGAAGAACAATGAGACACGGTCAGGCCGGAGGTACACGCTATGAGAGCTTTATAGAGCTTCGGCTACCCACGCAGGAGTTCCCTCGTAACTCTATTTTAATGATGTTTTTTTCTTTCAATCTACGAATATATAATACGAGTACGTATAGGTATATGAGAACGCATTTAAATATGTCGCGACAAACTACTTCATCATATAAAACTTGGTTAATATGAGGGAAAAGTAGTTATTAGGCAATAGTCATAAGTCAGAAGTGGTTATGGGTTAATATGAGGCAAAGGTTATATGAGTAGTTGGAAGCCAAAAGTTATACATATAAGATTAAAGTAGAAATAAAATTATGTTCGAGTGAGACATAAGTAATCATAATGACTATGAAACAAAAATGACTATAGCCTTAATATACTAGTATTTATAGTACCTAAAAAGCGTCAAATGCTAATGTTTGGTCAACGCCACCGATTTTCGTTGAATCAGAGACCCATGCAATAATTGATTTTTTACAGTTATTATTATTCTAGTATACTGCGTGAAGGATGTAAATTAAATTTGTTTTAAGAAAAAGATCTGAGGTTTTTTTCAGTGGATCTGGCTGTTCTTATAGTTGACATTGTGTGTTTCCATGACACCCATTGCTTAGTGTTCTACGAGTCTAGAATACTAGCTGAAGTAAAATGGCATACCTATTATTTTTATTCTAGACTAAATCTGTCTACAGACAGAAGTCTGGGACTTTCTGAACTACTTTCAGTCGGCGTGCCAGTAATCATTTATGATAAGCTGTACTGTGGAAATAAATCCTTTATGTAGACATGACAGACAGTCATTTGAAGTATATTTTTACGTATGGATAGATGATAAATCAACTTTCAATATTTTTTATTACGGGTAACTTTTACTAGACAAGCAAGCAATAAACATCGTACTACTTTCAAAATTCACATGTACTGATGTTGTAGAGGCGAAAGTAATTCAAAATCTATATGTATGAATCTATATGTGCCTGCAATATTTATTAAATCAATATTTACGAGAATGGAAAAAGGTACGCTACGAAGGATTGTCTAAAAACATATTGGCGCCTATTTAAAAAAGTAATGGCGCCAAAAATGCCCATTTACGAACCATTTAAAATTAAACACAGGAACTTAAAATTATCATCTTCTCTCCTAACCGAATACTATAAACCCTACCTACCCGACACTCTGTCTTACGTAGCCAGCATTCTTCGTTGTTTAGCAATGACGGGAATAATAATCATTGACTTATACTGACTTATTTGTCTAATATTACCCATTAGCATCAAAAAGTTTAATTTAAATTGAAGAGAACTTCACTACCAACTCAGTTGATGACGACACAAATTAAGAATGTGAAAGAACAATTTAATACTAAACAAACATTGGAATAGATCATAAAAACAGACCTTTATAGAGTACGCGGAAAGTTTTATAGCTACAATCATTAGGACATAATTAAACCCTAGGTTTTACAGCGGCGTTATTACTGGAATCGCCGCAGATATTATTTTAAACCCCCCTCTAATTGCTACTTTTTCTAGCGGGCGCCCTATAAAAAGGCTGTGAATTGCAGGCTTTTACGACGCTGTGGTAGCCCATATGGGTCGTCTACAATCCAGAACTGTTATATTGCTCATATCGAATTATTTTTAAGGCAATTGAGTTTCGCGACTATATCTTGCAGATCAGACAACATCATATAGTGTATTTATACTATCTGTCAATAAGAAAAAGAGAGAATGAAATTTTCAAAGGTAGAAAAATTTTCCACGATTTATACAGTGGTCACTTATAAATAAATGTAGTCATTCGGTCATTCCTGAATAATTACTTGCAAATAAAATATAGTCATTCAGTCGTTCACGAATAGTTACGGCAAGGATCTTCGAAATTCAAAAGGCTCCTATAGACATCCTCGTTCAGACTACACACGTTTAGATGGAACATGCTAGAGTTCTATGAATTATTTCGATTGCGAGAAGAGACCGGTTTATACAGGTGGATATAAATATGTAGAAGCCATAAAAATAAATAATTAAAGCATCCTCTTCTTTGGTTCTTATTTTCAGTTAATACACGTAATGGATTACGATATAAAGTTAACGTCCAGTACTAAAAACATCATTCCCATGGTAACATTACGGACACAAAAAATGTCGATATTTTCTGAGACACAATGAAAAACCGATTCGCATCGCTCTTATCGCTCCATCATCGTAAACTTAACCGTCGATTAACATTAATAAACTTTAGTGGATGCAATAATTCAATCACTTTTTGCACGGCCCATAAACGCGGCTAAGTTAGTTTGTCTATGGTCGGTCGTTTTTTAAATTTCGATCTTTGTTGCAGAGCGTGCCCGCAAGAACAATGTAACAACTATAGGTATACTTACGTGTCTCATTACTATGTGATCTGAAAATATATGCAAACATTGACAAGTCACTTTCAAAATTTTCTCTTAAGTTAAAGAATATATAAATATTTAATATGTATTGTATAATTAAATGTAATCTTTTAATATATCTGTACGAATGCAAAACCCATCGATTCCCTTCCATTGTTTTATTTTTACTCATTTACATTTAGTATTAATATAGTCATGGAATGATTCTTAATAATTACTCTTAAGTATAATATGCATACATTTATCCGACATAACAATGGGTTTTTTAATTGAAATAAGTGGATTTTACTAGGCTGTAGTAATAAACGCAGACAAGAAATAATTACAAGAAAATAAAAAAAGAATGGCACTCCACTTTGCCGCGAAAATGTCAAAAGTACTTTTGATGTGATACTAATAAAATCTTTATAACCATTATGGTCTTCTTAAAAACTGTTTTATGTATATCATTAAAATGTTTTAACTCAGATAAAGCTTAATGAAGGTATGCAGTTTTTTTAATTAAAAAGACTCGAAGAGGATTTACATGCACTGCTTTAGTCCAGATTAGACTTAAATATATACGTACAAATTCAGAAAATTACATAACATTTACCGATAATTGAAAATTTGATGTAAACTTTAGAAGATGTAACACAAGGAATCAGTGAGTGCAGTTTGCTGAAGAAGTTCACTTTACCAATAAAAGTTCTATCGCCGTGATCACAGTTCGACGGAATGGTTTACCAACCTAAACAGTAGCTCTTTATTGCAAATAGTACAATGGAACTCCACTAATACACTCTACGTTCATAGCTCTACCGCATAAACTTGTCTATTTTCTTTGCGATACAGGCATAGGTAAAGAAAATATACAAATATGAACGAAAATATATAATTAAATCCACTTAATTAACCGGTACAAAGTGAATTTTAAATTGTCAAATATGTTTCGAAATATATTCCTTATATTTTACACAGTCTATTTAAATAACAATAAAAACAAGAAAAACCGCAATCGAGGCAATCTAGACCAAATTGCTCTGACGTCATCACCTAGAGATTCGGATGTTGTTTCTTTACGACGGTCGATTCAACTAAATTTGGATCTTAAACGCTCGATTTTGGGCCTAAATTCGTATGCACAGAAGTAGCTGCCTGTCATTGGTGAAGACGAGATGGGTAGTTTTTATGGCATCTTTTTATAAGGCCGGGATAGTGGTTAATGGTTAGCGGGGTAATTTGGGGCGGGTAGCGCGGGGTAATTACAGGTCAGTTCGTGTCATTGTCGGTGGTTCGGGTGAACGTAAGGGCGCAAGCACGGCGTGGGTCGGCGGTGACCAATTTGTGGCGGGCTCAAATTTTCTCTGTAGCGCTGTTTCTAATGGTTTGGACCTGGTCGATTATGATTCTTACCGTAATGCCAGCCGAGGATTTACTCTATATTTAGATTGAAGGAAATTTTGAGGTCGGTAGGTGGGGGAGCTGAATCTATAACGTCTGCGGAGATATTAAAAACCCACGATGCTGTTGAAGGCGTTGAGAAAATTTAATAGTATAAATTTCACATAAGCTATTTATTCCGTCCTCCTGAAAATTACTTGGAAGGACAAATTTTGCCTCCTCGAAAAAATGTATGGTGAATCATTCACAGTAAGATCTGTCAGTCCACGGTAAGTATTAGATACAAGTGCGTCATTAGCTACATCAGAGGAGTTGCCTGACTGTTCAACAGTCTCGATCGCATTATTATTTATTATTAATATGTTATTTATAAGGCTTTATAAATAGTATTTAATATTTGTTTTTCCGCTTATCAAAATTGTTATAAAACAATTTTAAATTAATTAAGAAATATTACAGAGATGATTGCAAGAAATAGTTTGACAGTCAGTTAGACCATAATCGATCCAACAATACAAGAAATTTTGAGATACTTAACTTTCTCTTTAATGAATTTCCATCAATATCGTTACTGGTAGCAAAGTTGTAGGCACCGTAAAATTCAATGTAAACATGGCTTGATATTAACAAAATGAGCAAAACAATAATAAGAATGGCCATGGAGGCTCAAGGTGGTGATTTCGTGGCCATCGCAACCCTAACTCCGGATTGTCTTTCCATAAGCAAATTATAGGCTTTGCGTAAATTTGGAAAGATCCTCGCATCCCGGTTACCTATTGTTTTGATTATGAGAAGAGATTTTCGTCAATATATATTATAAGGGACTCTTCTTTAGACAGGTTGCTCATGTTTATATAAAAAAAATTTATTTTCAACACAAAATTGCTTTACTGAAAGTGGGTTTTACTATTTTTTGAAATTTATATAATGTTTTGTTTACGATGTTTACAAAATGTATGATCAAATTCTGACACCAGCAAGCAACACTACGACTCACATTTCTAACGTCGTTCTTTTTTTGGCTACAAGAATTCGTAGAGATGATAAATAGCTGGCAGCACAGATAAATATGATAGATGAGGTCACACCCGGAGGGCCAGCTACAACCATCTGACGGATTGGGAGGGAACTATGTATAACACTTTTTGTCATTAGGTGATATGAGTCACAACTCTACATGTAGGTCAGTAAAATATAAAATGTTAGTTGCATCTAAACTAGTTTTATAAAAACGACTCTACACAAAACTTGTTTCGTTTTAGAATTTTAGTTTGCTTGTGTTCTTTGCTTGTGTTAGTCTTTCAAACGTTTGGAAAGATAGTAATAAACTTGTTATTATAACGGTGAAACGCTAATAGATAGACATAGTTATATATTTTTAATTAGTTTTTTACAAGCGCGGTCGAAACTTAATTCTTATTTTCACAAAACTAAATATAGTAGGTACTCTATATCAACTCTATATCAACAAAAATAAGTTTAAAGAGTTTCCATACAAACGGATATCAACCGTGCTCGACGAAGTGAAACGAACTATTTTACGAAATAGTTTGTTTCGCCTTTGTAAATCGACTTATTACATCCCGTTCGAATGATACGAGCTAGGTATGTTAATAGTAGCCGAAAGTCGGGCCTTGTAATTTAGTTTCATATCATTACGGCCGAAACAGAGGGATCCGGTGGATAATGACGAGAAGAAACGGGTAACGATGGGTGGCGCAGATTAGCTGTCGATAGAGGCATCAGCTCCTAATCTTACACGGAACGTGAATTACACTGTAAATACGTAACAAACTCTAAAATAGTAATATTGTTCATATGTGGTGACATTTTAGTATGGCAACATGACAGAAATGTGTATGGTTGAGATGAAATAATTTTGTATTATTTTGTGCTCTATCCCTAAAATTAAATTCTCGAATATGTTATCCTTTTCGTATATTATTGTTTCTCACATTTCCAGTAATATATGGCTTTGAAATAATTAACTCCTATTGTAGTCTAAATAATAATGTTTATTTCAAAGAAGGCATCACAAAAGGTCGTTATGAATTTAAAGCAATGACATTTAAGTGTTCAAAAATTAAACGAACTTAACTATTTAACTTCAGTTCGCGGTAACTTTATAAAGCGGATACGAATACTCGAGTATTCTCTAAAGGTTGACTAATCTTCGCACGAAATCAAGCCTTAACACGTATTTGTTTGAAGGTTGTGTGAATTAGAAATAATGCTTATATCACGATCTGTGTTAATTATGAAAAAGTCATTGTACATCGTTCCTTCGTACAACACTTTTGTCCATAAAAAGATTGAATCCAGTAATAAAAGAATGTATGGGAATTACTCAAAAAGTGTGTCCCTTAAAATATTATTCAGTCAAACCACAGATCCAATATACCTTAATCTTTGTCTAATAACAACCTTGCGACCCCTATGCCGACGTTGGTCGAAATTGTTAAGCAAAAAAAAATTAAATAAAAAACCTACTGGATTCCGTGAGGCGAGCGTAATAATATACTAATCTGTGCGTAATAACAAGGTATAGAGCGAGGGTTGCCAAAAAATTAAATATTGTTTCTTTAATTCTTCTGTTGACGGTACATGTGTATATTATATGATTTGTTATTTCCAAGAATACTCGAATTATGATTCATATAGTACTTTCAATTTTATAGTTCCTAGATTACATTAAATTAAGCTTTGACTGGCTTTTTAAATAAATTACAACCGATTTACTATATCTAACCAACAGTAACCTTTGTGCTATTCGCCAGAGAGAGTTCTACTGTGCTGACATCTGAGGTATGAAGCTATGGTTGCCTTGTACACGTGTATGGTAGAACGCCTATCTTAGTCATCAAAAATAAAAGAAATCTGTTATCAACATGGAATAGAATCAATACCAGCTAACATTAGCCTGTTATGGCATATTTTAATATAGATTATACGTAGAGTCTTCTAATTCCTGGAGTTAGTTTTCCGATGTATAGTACCCTACTGTCTCTTTCAAAATTAATGTTATCTGGACTGAATGGATCTTTTTCTGCAGCTCTTTTCGATATTAGTTGCGAATGTTCATAAGTTTCTGCGGATATTTGTCATTTCTAGTAGTTCTTGACTTTTAATTTTTCCAAATATTTCTGTATTTGAAACTTCTAGAAATCAACAATGTGTATACAAACAAGTTCAGATTAACTCGCAATCAAAACAACTTGGGAGATGACTTCATCTCAGTTTTTTTATATCATTTGTAAAACAAGCCGGTGCGTTGTAATATGTGTAATTTAGATTATTCTCTTTAATTCACATATCGCGTGTTCGGATGTCGTGCGTACGGTCGTTCGAGACGTGTCCTGTAATGGGGGAGTTCAATGTCACCCTGGTCTAGCCGTCACGCCTTGTAAGTAGGTAATTTTGATAGGCGCGAACCATATATGTAGAAATGCTAAAAAGACTCGGAGTGTCATCAGATAGGTACTATTATGCTGGTACAAGGCTAGGTGATGGTAATGCTAGGACTTTAAAGATAATGTTGATTCGCCTGTGAACGTAACTCATGTTAATAATTGTTATATAATCACGCCAGGTCCATTACCGAGTAGTCATTATTTTAATCTAACGAAATTCAGATCTCTCAGCTATTATTTTAAACTTGTATTTTTTTCTGTTAAATTGCAAACACACAGGCTTTTTACTGTGTTACGCGTAACTCATACTAAGTTAATTTTAGGTACAACTTAAGTTCTAAGTCCTTATAATGTGTCC
>DWME01007883.1:0-12197 GCA_018244795.1 Parelbella ahira ahira
ATTTAAACTTAAAACGCACTTTTATAAAGAGGTGCGCGCCATGGATTTGAACCCAGGACCCCCGGAATGAGAGGCTGGATTCTTAACCACTAGGCTACCACTCCAACAGTGGAATGACAAATGGGTCGATTATTATTTTATTATTTTATTTAGTTACGATACCATTAGAAAGATCACAGTTTGTAATTGGTAGCAACTAAAATTGTTTACTGCTCTTTTTCAATCGATTTGCTGTTTTTTTGTTTTTTATTTAATCTCAGGGTGGAATAGGGACAGTGATTGCAACGTACATAGGTACCTATATTTTAGTAGATACTGTTCGCAATGTTGTTACGTTAGTAATAATGTAATTACCTGTACTTACTATAATTCAACTCTTGTTAACATTTTTGATGACGGTACATATTTTGCACCTGTTTCACATTTGTGCTGGATGTTTTTTAATTTTTTTGCTATCCGTACTCGAAACGGCCGGTTGTTTGACAGTTGTCTTCTTGGTACGATAGACAAGATTTCCGACCTTGCTTCCCATATCACGCTGCTTCTAAGATATGATTAATATATAATTACAACACTATGCAGTATTATCTACGTAAGTCGTGTTAATGTATTACCCACACCTATGAAATACTTCGAAATTTGGAAGAGTTCCTAATTATAAGTACGTAACCAAAGGTTTGCGGGTCAAACTTTTGGTTCGACCACAACTTATATTTGCTTAGGCCGCCTGCGATCTGGGTTCATATGATACGTAATTAATTACCTATTGTTACTCACCTTGTCATTTAACACGGGTTTCAACCGTCATATTCGTTCACCGGTTAACATCATATCGTTCAATATGCACTGAGCACTACAAAAGTTTGGTGTAAAGAACTATTAACAATCAATATGATATTAATATATGATGTGGTCCCTTGATTGTTTTAAGAAATGCGCCAGGAAATTGCAGTGTGGAAGCGCGCGGCCGGTTCCCTTTCGTCGTATTCAAGAGACGAGGATATCGTTAGACGAGCTCTGGAGAAAAAGGTAATATTATTTGGATTAATAATAAGTTTCTTTGCACACACAGATACGCATGCACGCACGCACATACGCACACACGCACACACACACGCGCAGGCACGCACACAAGCAGACACACAGAGACGCAAACACAGATACGCACACACACACGCACACACGCATGCACATACACACGTTAACCTGAGCAGTAAGCAAAGCTCGTACTGTGATAATCAGGCAGCAGTTAAATAGAGACATAATATATTTTTACTCAAACACAGAAGCTACAATTGTGTTCTGCGGTGGCGATCGAACCCACAACTTGAGGTTCAGTCAGGTTAGACCACAATACATGTCTACTTTGTTTCTGCATTTGTTCGCTCAATGCTAATAATGCGTGGTTCGGTAATAATAATAGTGTCGTTTAGATTTCAGTCTCTCATTTTGTATGTTTCGAATATGAATACTCGGACTTTACAAAATAATGTGTATTCATAAACATATGATATGAACCCTACTTCGTTTGCAATAAACTCCTGATAGAATGATTTATAAAGTGGGGTGCATTGGGAGAATTAATGGTGTATGGATATAGGAGTACCTTTAATTCAGTGAAACCGCTAAAGGTCCAATGCCCGTGGTTCAATGTCAAACAGAACTGAAATGACCAAATGTAATATTATTGTCAGATAAGTTACTAGAGAGCTAATTTCGATAGTTTCATATCTAAACCTAACCAAACCTAACCTAAACTAACCTAACTAACCTTGTAATCTAACTAAAGGTGAACTCTATTAACATCCGCAGGTAGAAAAACTCCACGTAACTCTGATGAAGAGGGAGGCCGGGAGCGGAAAGTCCAAAACGGACCCTGTGTTCTGTTCAACATTGGCCCAAATGAAACAAAAAGTGAGTTGATTTTGTATTTTAAATATTTTTATATATTGTTGATATGCTAATTTATAAATAACAATATATAATAATCGACCCATTTATCACTCCACTGTTGGAATTTGGGTCTCCCCTCATATTGAGAGGGTTTTAAGGCCATAGTCCGCCACGCTGGCCAAGTGCGGGTTGGCAAACCTCATACACTTTAAATTTTATTTTTTTTATAAATTCTAGGGTATGCAGGTTTCCTCATGATGTTTTCCTTCATCTTTTATAAATATATGCGATGAATTAATTAAAGAAATTTAATTAGATAAATATTTAAAACAAATGAATGACGATTATTAATGTATTACTATTATTAATATTGTTTGAATAATTAACGGTTTTAGTGATACTATATATGTATATAATCATAACAATTTATAAGTGCCAAGCCCAGTTGCTTAGAAGAGCAAAATATCTAGAGGAGGCCTACACACCTTATAATTTACCAAGGTGTTGTGTTACGTGGTGGATTTCAACCCCGAACCTTGTCATTATCATATCCGTCTCCGAGAGCGGATCTGGTGATGTGATCTCACCAAAATGGATGTGTCCCTGAACTGTATTTCCACAGTACCGCATCAGGGACAAGCAGCTGCTGATAAAGTCGACGGTGTGCGTCGCGTTCGTCGTGGTCGTGTTCTTTCTGCACGCGATACCAGAACTACGTGAGTCTGTTCAGTAGAAGACAACATGTGTGAACACTAATAATGAGCCTACTTGCTATGAAACTGGCATCTTACCACCACTGGCACCAGAAGGCTGATTCATCATCATCATCTGTCTACTCCAGTCCACTGCTGAAAATAGGCCTCTCCAATGTCACGCCACTGAGCTAGATCTTCAGCTCTTCGCATCCAACCACTGCCAGCCACTTTTTACTAAAAGTGGCTGGCAGTGGTCATTCCACCAGCTGGATGGCGTCTTATGCTACACCTTGCTTCATACGATAGCAATAAAACCTAGCACTTTGAAATTGTGTGCTCATATATTCGCCTATTATATTTGACAAAAATCTGTATAGGTATTGCTGTTTAACGGCAAGAATATAACCAATAACGATATCGAAACTTGACCCTGGATTCCCACCAGCTGCCAACTGTTATCAGATGTTACTTATTGTTGTCATTTGAATATGGATGTAAATAGCCGACAATAATGTAATGTAAATTATAATTATACTTGTAAATGTGAGACACGATGACTTTTAATCGACGAATTCGCCAACTGACCGGCTCGGAAAAACACTTTTGGATTTTACTATGCGTATGTGAACTGGTGAAACGTGGGAGTGAGCTCCACTCCTCTGCCTACCCCTTCGGGGATTACAGGCGTGATGTAACTATACATATGACGTTCAACCATTTGGTACGTATCGTGTGTTATGCAAATAAAGATGATTGTTTGACAAATCATTTGAATGTGTTTCAATAGAACGCCTGTCGTTGGGCTGGACGGCTCTGCTCGGAGCCCTGCTGCTCCTTCTTCTGGCAGAACGGGAAGATCTAGAACCCATTTTAGCGAGGGTCGAGTGGTCGACGCTGCTGTTCTTCGCTGCTCTGTTCGTGATGATGGAGGTATGTGGCATGTTTACGTGTACTGCATCAAAACATATAAAAGACCATCTTACATGGACCCACTGATATTTGTGTGAAAGTCATTTTAAACTATTTTTTCAGCCATGTATATAGAACATTCCACTGATATTCGTATTCACTGAAATTTAGGTGCTATCAAAACTTGGGCTGATATCTTGGATAGGAAGACTGACGGAGTCATTGATCCTGAACGTCAAGGAGGAGTCCAGATTGGCCGTGGCCCTCATGCTGGTGCTGTGGGTGAGTTTATTCAGAGAATATGTATACCAATTAAATAATCATCATCAGCCTGTCTCAGTCCACTGCTGCATAAGGATCAAATCGTCAACCCACAAAGAAAAAGACAAAGCACGCGCCGATACAAAATTACTTCTTTGTGGAAAAACGTTCTGGAAAATTCTAATCAATATTATAATATTATAATCTATTCTGGAAATCCTATCATCATCATCATCAAAACATTTGTACACTGCTGAACACGGGTCTCTTTACGGAATAATAAGGGTCGTATCTTTATCTTTAAAAACGCGCAATAAAAGTAAACTTCAACTAATTATTATAGGTGTCTGGTCTGGCGTCAGCGTTTGTGGACAACATCCCTTTAACCACTATGATGGTGAGGGTGACCGCAGCTCTCGCGGATCCGTCAGGCCTGAACCTGCCCTTGGCGCCCTTAGCTTGGGCTCTCAGCTTCGGTGCCTGCCTTGGAGGTATTTTGCCGTTATTTTATAATATTTTGTTAATAACTGTAACCAAATATATGTACAACCACCGACCGCAACGAACTTAAGCTTGTTAGAAGAACGATAAAAAAAATTTATACAGTATTATGTATAGAGCAATTAACAACAGACAACATCAGCAACAGCCTATCAAAGACGATGGTGCTGCCATCTGTTCTATAGCTTGAATAATATTTAATGACATTTCGGAACATGTTCATTTGATGCCAAAGTATAGTATCACAGTATAGTTCCCATAATGCTGCTTGGCACCGAATTGTTCCTCTACTGTTATCGTTATAAGACACGGTATTGTTCCTCTGTTTTTATCGCTTTATGACAACGTATTGTTCCTCTGTTTTTTATTGTTTTATGACACGGTATTGTTCCTCTGTTTTTTATTGTTTTATGACACGGTATTGTTCCTCTGTTTTTATTGTTTTATGACACGGTATTGTTCCTCTGTTTTTATTGTTTTATGACACCGTATTGTTCCTCTGTTTTTATCGTTTTGTGACACCGTGTTTTTGTTGTGTTGTTCTCAGGCAACGGCACGTTGATCGGCGCGAGTGCGAACGTGGTGTGCGCGGGCGTGGCGGAGCAGCATGGCTATAGGTTCACCTTCATGCAGTACCTGAAGATCGGCTTCCCTATCATGGTCGGGAACCTCCTCGTTGCGTCCGTCTACCTGCTGTTCTGCCACTGCGCCATCACCTGGCATTAGTATTCGCGTCAATACTTGCGAGTGCTTGATAAATGTTTTTGTAATGTTCAATTTTTAAACTATGTATTTAATATTAACATTAGGTAGGTAGATAGATAAATGCTCCTGCCCCACCTGCAGTTGACATAAGGCAGCCTGTATCGTCACTGTAGCCATATAAGTTAGTTAGGTAATTGTTTTATATCGTTAATATTAAGTAATTAACTTAATTAATAATAAACGTTAAAGTATTCGCGGGTGGAGCAGCACCATGAGGAATTAACATTTATCATCTGGGGTTAAAGAATCAAAGATAGATATTGTGTATCACTTACAACTGCCCGGCCTTTTAGCGAAATTAGCGATAAACGCGAACTGATGTCTAAACTGGCCCGTTTCATTTGCGAGCAAGATAAGGTAACACACCATAAAGGGAAATATGTATATACAGGACTTCGTTTATATTCAGCGTCAGGTGGGGGTTCTTTCGCAATGGAACCCTAACCTGTTCGTATTGCATCATTTATAATATTATAATTTTATATAATTGAGGCAACTTTCCTTATAATTGACAAACTGTATGAAAAATTGAATCACAATAATAATAATAATATAATGTCATTTGACATATTTTGTGATTTTTGATAACTTACTTAGAAGAATTAATTTATTTTTTAATCTTATTTTAAAAAATTAATTAATTTTAATGTCATTTAGAAAATTAATTTATATTTTGTTACAATTTTATGATCTTCAAATAGTATATGGATGTTATAAAAAATTACATAAATAAAAAATAACAGGATTGTTTTAAACAGAAACAAGTTATTTAAAGCAACATAAACATAAAACACAGCTATATTAATTACTTTTAACTTATTCTATTATGTTTTAGATCCGAAGTAATAATGAAATTACATATGAACGCGGCTTGATTCCATATTAGACATTAACTATTAATAATCAATATTGAAATATTTTATCGTATGCCCACATGCCAACAGGAGCGAGGGTGGGGGCTTAAGCGGCTACCCCAACTTAAATCATACAACCAATCATAAAATTATACACTTAAGTATTCGATCAAACTATTTAATAATACAATTATGCACATAACTAACAGTATTTTCTAGAAATAAGTTGTATGTAATGTGTAAATTACAATTTTACTGTAAGATTAATTTTTTTTTTAAATAAAAGTAAATGTTGTATTAATAAACATGTTTTATTTTTCTTCAAATAATAAACTTTGGTTTATACATTTGATTAATCATTTGTGTATACAAAAAGATATTTAATTAACTTAGAATTAAGCTCCATTCGGTAGAATAATATTTTTTAGGTGTGATAGAAATAGATATTTTCAATGAATATATATTTTAGACGCGGTAAGCGAAAAAATACATTTATGGACGGTAGCTATCTTGTGACTCAAATATTTACGGAAATTAAGGGATTTAATAATAAAATTGTTTTACAATATGATAATGGTCAGTCAATTATTAGTGAGAAACATCAAATTTGTGATAATATAGCACAATCATCGGAATCAAAACGAATCAATTGATTAAATAAAGTTTTTCATGTGTTATACATATAACTAAATCTTGCAATGAGTCGCAATAAATACATATAATATGTACCTACAGTCTACATAATCGGCATACTTTCCTTGAGCCGACGTACCATCAGTGTCACGGGAATCCAACAACTGAATTGACAGTTGTGCATAGCTTTACCTTAGGTCTGGTCTCTGTCAGATTCTCCCTGCAACAAATATTTCTCAGTTCCCAATAAAAATTACAATACATATTTCAATTAACGAGACCACTGACATAAATAACGAAGAAGGAAAACATTTCATAATTATTAATTGTTACCACATTACTGACTATATCCTTTTAGAGAATTAGTGTAATAATTGACAGCACAGAGTTCACAGCGAATAGAAGAGACTCATGCTATTAATTAGATTTATATTGAATTGAAGCGAACGTTTTCAAATTTATTGTTTGCTCCACTCACTGTCAGAGTCGGAGCTTTTCTGGCGCTCTCCTGAATTTTGTAACTTATCGCTCTTTAAATATAAGCAGCATTGATGATGTTGATGATGATGTTGATGATGATGACGATATTGATAATGGTAGTGGTGTTGATGATGATGACTGTGATTATTATGATAATAATGATATTGTGTTAGGACAGAAAAATGTTCGTTGTCTCGTGTGAATAGTTCGTACGATCACCCATTTTTATATTTGGCTGTAACTGTCTCGTGTGTGCCCAGAATGCCAAAGGAAGAGCGTTGTGGCCCACTTTGAGAAACACTAGATTAAATAACTAATTTGCTGCATATATATGGATCAAAATATTTACTTAAATCTCTCATATTTTGGATGCTGTAAAATCGGTAAATGTGTCCACATAATATTTTCAGTATTTTCGTATTTGATTGTAAATATAGATAGTATACGTGATTGATGTTTCGTTAGGCATTTCTACTCGTCGTACATTCTATAGTATATATTATTTTGATGTCACATTCAAAACAAAATGGCCGATATGTTGAGTTAGTTAGTATTCACGAGTGCTTAAAACAATGTCGCTCGTTTTCATCTCTTTTTGTGCAGTGCTCCCATTAATTGTGTTGAGTCGTAAGTGATGTACTTTATTCATAATTTTCATACTTCTCCATTCACACAGACATTGTATATAAACATTATATTACAACTATTACTAAATAAAATAAAATAAATAAATAAAATAAAATAAAACTATTATCCTATTATTTGATGTTTGAGCATTATTTATGCCCCATTGTTTGGCAGGTCTGCCCTCTTAAAGATGTCTCTCAAAAAGTCTCTTATATTTATACAAGTAATTATATGTGAGGTCTAGATGTCATGTTAGTCATACATGTCCCATAGTTTATCTGCCACACCCAATTGAAACAGACGATGACTTATCACAGTTGTGGCAACTTCTTTTTGTCCTGTCATTCAGTTAAATTATTCTATTCTTCATAATACACACTTGCCGTCCAGAAAATCGCATTACCCGCCAAATCTGCCTGTAGACTTGACTTGAAAATTTTCTTTTCTAGGTAACTCGCAACCGATAGAGATTAAAACTTTTCCATCGAACAATTCAAGCCTCCGATTTTATAATAATAACGGCACCAGGTCTTACTACAACTACACTTACCACCTCGACGAAGTGGTGCACTTTACTTGCGAGACGATAAGACCAGATTTGGCGAATAAGGAGTTACAGTGGTCTTTTAGCGCACCACAATCAAATGGTCCAAACAGTAAGTAACCATTAATCAGACTACATTGGGAAATTTTTAACCTGTCACGTTTACGTCCCACCATAGAATAGGTGGTGAGCCTAAGGTAAGGCAATCCTTGGCGGACTCTGAGCCACTGCTACAAATTCTAAGTTAGAAAAATCCAATAGTACTAAACCCAAGATTCGAACAAAGAAAACTCGACTAGCAGTCGCACTTGCAACCAGTCGACCAACGAAGCAACCAATGTATAGATACTCACAGGACATATTTGCTTGTTTTGGTTTCAGATCTAACGCATTGCAAAGAAGCAGATCTAAGGACAATCAATCATATCATGAGATTGAACCGAATTCACGACGGCAACAGCATAATATGCTTGGTGAAGGAACAGCCCAGCGTGTACGCCGCGGTCACGTTACGCGCTCAGGAATGCTTGGAGAGTACATGTGCGACAACTTTTACGTCCCGCTCCGTGAAGTCATTAGTTGTATAATCATTTTTCATTCATCCGCACTTGACTCATTTGTGAAATGATGAAAAAAGCATGCAATAGATAACTGCCTTACAGTATTGATATTTCTTGTATTAATGATATCCGTAAAGATGGTTTTAAGTTCAGGCCAAGAACTTAAAACCATGGGTTATATATCACATGCTTGTTCCCACAAGCATATGATATATAACCCATGTACCTACTCGAAATTAAATTCTAGTCTCACACTAGCTGGCCACCTCGCAGCACTAACCTGGAAAGGCAGAACAGTTTAACCTTTATTACACAACCGGAACAATATCTATCACATGGATATTTATGTGCCGGCCGGTATTAATTCACGTGTTTTTCGGGTTTGCCTGACCATTTTCGAACCCATACGTGGTCCTTCATCGTGAGGTATGCGGTGGCTATCCGCGAGATTACGTATAGGTCCGAAACTAGACCGGCGATCCCCATAATACACGTGAGCGAAAGAGGTACACTTACACTCACGAGACAATTAATAGTAAAATATCTAGCAGATAATACAACAGAATGTTGTGAAGTTAATGCATACCTTCTTTGAGTGTCATCGTCTATTGACAATCGATCGATCGTGTAATACTGGACCCTCCCGAATAATCAAATTCTGCTGTCTCAGCATCGTAGATAGCTGTTTCTCCGACTATCACGTCCAAGGCCTTGCTTGCTTTTTCTAAGTGCACGCTGCAGTTTAACGCTTTCTCTTTGGACCTGTGTTCTAAAAGAGGTCCCTCAGTTCTTTTGGTTTGCTCTTTTTTGATGCATATTTTTCGTTGCAATCAGTTAGATAAGCAAGAAAGTGCAAGTTGGGTGTTAAACATTTTTTTTATTATTTTAGGTGACAAAATGGACAACAGACTGGATGTCCAATGTCAAGATGCGAAACCTAGTAAGTGATCTTCTAAATTAATTCCTATCTGTATGAATAAAAATAAATCGATAATTATGCTTCTACGCGCAAGAGGCGACAACGACTCCACCGATTTGAAAAATTGTTTTTTCGATATTTTGTAAGTGGCATGGCATGCCGGCATTTAGTTAACGGCCTAGGCTGTTAACTAAATTCCTGATTAAGCTAGTTGGCTGCGACATACATACATCGGCCGTATCGTCATCACAATACGAGATTATTTATACAAAGCAATTAATTCTAGTTTAATTAGTATTTACAGGACACCAAAACAATAAGGTAACAGGATATTATTAAATTTTTCCGATCATTCGTAAACTCGATGCGCTACAGGGCGCGCGGGTAACAGGAGAAAAGTAGCACGAGTTAATACACATTGTCTACGCAACATCACCTAACATGTCTTATTGTTTATGAAATGATGTCAAGCTATCAATTCAAATCCACAGCTCTCACTGGACTTAAAGTGTTAAACAACAACATATTACATTATTCTGCGGTAAACAAATAACATTCTTATTACTTATTAATAAAACAACTACCATTGGCACGTTGATTGACGCCTAACTACTGAACGAGGGTATAATTCCCGTCCACAATAAATATTATTTCTGTGTCTGAGTGTGAAAAGCAAGCAAAGCGTCTGAGTACGTATTTACCTATGTATATATAAGTAATTTATCAGCCGCCTAGTCACCATAACACAAGGTCTTTTGACGCTAGGGTGCTTTGGCATCAGACGGCACTGTGTGGAGATAACCCAAGATGTTATTATTATCAGACAGAAGACAGTGGGAAGCTGCCAGATTAGGAAATGCCAAGACCGGAAGGAGTGGCGCCGGTTAGGCGAGGTCTATGTCGATGATGATGTCGATGATGGTGATGATTATTATTATTTATATTGTAGCTCAAATGACTACGTGCGTGAATGAGATGTGCCGTGTGGGCACGAAGCCACACACTGTTAAATTGAGTAATAATGTTAGAAAGAGAATTACTTGTTTTACGGAGAATAAAAACTACATGTTAATGTGGAATTGGGGAATAAATGAGCATTTCAAAAGTAAGTATTCTTCGAATAAACTGTCCACGGTTACACTACGAGACACAATACAAATAATACAATACAATAGAATTATTTTTGTTGTACACCAAAAAGATAAACAGTGACAGAATAAATTTTAGAAGCCACACGAAATGCGCTCTTATCGCTAACAAGCCTCGCTAGAGGAGAACTTCTGCTGACTATATGCTCTTAAGAAATATGTCTTTGGTAATATGATGTTAAAATGCCTTATATGTATACACAATGGTCGTGATCTAAGACTCACTTTACGCAGAACCCAAGCTAATGTCAAGGGATCATTTCATTTCAAGGGATGATTTAGCAGACACCCACTTAACATGTATCCTGCCCTGGAGTACCAGCAAAATACATACAAAATTTGACAAAAATTGTCTTACAATTAGCGACACTGCGTCGTTGGTCCAGTGGTTGCAAAGGGCGACTGCTGACCGAGAGTCGGGCGCTATTGGATTCTTCTTTTCTTTCTTTTCGTTTTCTAGTAGAAATTTCTAGTAGAGGCCTGAGCCACAAATCCAGACTGACAGACAGAAGTCTGGATTAGCACCCCAATGTATGACAATAGGCTCACCATCAGGGGACGTAAAACATAACTGGTGACACATGGGAGTGTACATACTGCACACCTATCTCGCCTCTGCCTACCCCTTCGGGGATTACAGATGAGAAGTTACTCTTTTGCATTTGTAATTTTTCACATTTCTAATATAAAAATGGATTATGTGAAATTTTTAGAAAAATTCAAGTCTTACGAAAGCAATAATATTATCACTTTTGATATGACAATGGAGGAGAATATGGATGGTATGTCGGTGACATGTATGAAGAAGCTTATAAATAATTTACACAAACCCTATCCGAACGAGACGGTAGAAGTTAAGATCACTTTCAAATTATGGTCACGTGAGTATTTCTTTTATAACATTGTGTAACAATTTATTTTTAATTTGCCCATCTGTAAGTTTAATATTACAAACAGCTTTTGCCATTCAAATCGTATGCAGTTTAAAAGGCTAAAAGATAATCATTCGATGGCCTCCCTGATTAAAATCAAACTTCCACTTCAATTTCCCTGCAGTTTACATATAAACCATCCCACTACAAAACTAAACATGAAGTACGACACAAATGTTGGAATTTATTTTTCTTTTCATTTCATATAATATTAATAATAATCGGCCCATTTGTCATTCCACTGCTGGAATATGGGTCTCCTGTCAAATTGAGAGGGTTAAGCCCATAGTCTGCCACGCTGGCCAAGTGCGGGTTGGCAGACTTCACACACCTCAGAATTTTATTTCATTTTTTGTAAATTCTAAGGTGAGCAGGTTTCCGCGCGATGTTTTCCTTCATCGTTAGCAAGTGATATTTAAACTTAAAACGCACTTTTGTAAAGAGGTGCGCGCCATGGATTTGAACCCAGCACCCCC
>DWME01007884.1:0-12197 GCA_018244795.1 Parelbella ahira ahira
CTACGCTACGTTTGCCAAGTCGCGGTCTCCACTCCAGAACACGTCTGCTCCAGCGGCTATCGGTACTGCGACAGATGTGACCAGCCCACTGCCACTTCAGCTTACTAATTGTTTGGGCTATGTCAATAACTTTGGTTCTCTCAAAAAAAATTGTTTTTTCTTTATTCTTATTCTTCTCGTTTGGCAAAAACTGAAGCGAAAATGACTTATTTCCAGTATTCCAAGTATTCTATGCTGTGTTCATCCTTTTATGGTAGCTATTTTTCTTGTTAAGCCAGAAATTTTAGTCCATAGTTTTGGTAATCGGTACTCTTCCTGAAGGGATTGGTTTAACAAAGTGCCAGTGCACTACAATATGGCGGTTTAAACGAAAAACAACTTATCCTGGTAAAACTTAAAGTTCAAAATGGCTCAAATATATGCATCGAATCAATTTCATATCACGAATGATGGCAATAAAGTCGCATGTCCATATCTTTTATACGAAATTCTTTGCAAAAGACCATAATCCAAACCTATGAAATGAAAACTGACCTTTGGAAAAAATGCCAACAAAGTACGGATACACGTCACGTTTGTGGCCGTCTTAAGCTTCTGTGATGTGGATGCCTTTGCCTAATATTCTGTCCTAAGCCCTCTTTTTAAGTTGGTACTTATATCTGATGCTTTAAATAGACCTGTCCAATTTACGAGGGCTTAAAGGTATTTTAGGTCTTACTCGAAGATGTTAAGATGACTTTACGAATATTTTATGTTATTCATTATTGAAATATTTCTATATATTTTTCTCCTTTTGTAATGTAAAATACACGATGCCAAAAAGCTGATTTAATCCAAAAATCAAATTCTTGCTGTATCAACGTTAGGGCAAATACCAAACAATCAAGAATACCAGTTAGATTACCAGTCACAGCCTAGTCGTTTAGAATCCAGCCTCGCACTCCGGTAGTTCTGGTTTAAGCCCTCGCACCCAACTCTACACAATAAAGTGCGGTTTAAGATTAAATATCATTTGCAACGGCAAAGGAAAACATTGTGAAGAAACATGCACACCTAGAGTTCTCCGAATGTTCTCTGATGAACGTGAAGTGTGCCAATCAATACTTGGTTAACGTCGCAGACTTGCCCCGGATGGCTTAGATGCTTCTCATTTCGAAATCAGACCAGTAACCAACAATCTGATGATAAGGGTCGATGACCATATAGGTGATTACTAGATTTGTATACATAAGTGGAGCAATAAGGCTGATAATGATGAAGGCACTTACAAAAATATTATGATTTAATAGCAATAAAACCTTTTAAATAGATATCCATAATAATATCTACAAATATAAATCAAAAACTGTCGAAAAAATGCATTACGAACTTTTTTCTTTGCGTGACCTACTAATTTCACAATATTGACATGAATTGATTACTTGAGGGTGTCGATGTGTCATCATCGTCATCAGCCTATCTCAGTCTACTGCTGGACATAGGCCTCCCCCGATGAGCACCATCGCGTCCATCGTGTCGATGTGTATGTGTACGTAACAAGAATGCCGTCCTATTTAAGACCGTATACATCTCTAGTTACGAAGACTAAGTTTATTAAGTTGAACAAAATGCTCTCACTTAACACTGTCCAAACTGACAGCAATACATTTATTATATAAAAAGAGAAAGCTCTAAAAAACCAAAGTTCTAAAATTTTTTTTAATCATTGTGATTTTAATTTTGGAGCCGTACGCCCCTCAAAAGGAACCACTGCATTTACATAAAGACAATAAGAAATCAGACGTCACAAACAAAAGGAGACAAGAAAACATGTTTTTGTTTTTTAGGCGCAAAAGCAAAATAAGAATTATGTTCGGAGAACTCTGCGCAGGCCACAGCTGGAGGCAAATCGAATTTAGGTTGTCTTTAGCTTTAAGGGAACGCGTTCGAAAACAAAATTTTGAATTGTTTTTGATTATATAAACAAATAAATAAATTATCAGCTTACCAATTATTTGTCAATACATACATATTAAAAATATACATAATAAAAAATGGCATAGTCAATGCTATAACATAAAGTGAATATTAGAGAGTACCGAAACATGTACATGTAACGAAACAGATCAACTTTACATAGTTTACAACTTTAATATTAGGTATTTGTTGGATATTTAAATTAAAGATCGGACTTCGTAATCGTATTGCCATTTGTTTCCGGTCAGTTACAGTGAATACATGGCAGTACGATTACGAAGTCCGATCTTTAATTTAAATATGAATCTATAATTTTTTAATTTAAATATTTTTAATTTAAATATCGATCTTTAATTGAAGCATCAATTTATTCAAGACAGAAATATCTTTTGGAGTAGGACTGCATCGGTCAAAACATCTCTTTTATGTGTCACTGAAGTGCGTACTACGTAAAGATATAATCAACTTTAATGTTTTCAATATTAAAAACATAAGGTTGTTGTAGTATAAAAACATTACTTATGGCAGAAAAAATAAAACTAAAGCGCACAATAGCTGTAAACAAATCGAGTTCACTTCGTCTTCAGCTTTCAGAAAAGTTACGTTGTAGTTTTTCTGCAAGGACCGAACGTAAAACTTTGCAATGTTACATCTGTAGTACTGTTTGTTTGCATTTTTGTTGTGACTTTCCTTTCTGTTGTTTCGTAGGGCAAAGCTTAAAAAGATTTCCTGCTTATATTATAATTAGTAATGAAATAGCTTTTAATGACTAAAAACGCAGTAATACTTCGACCAAATAGGTCTGATACTGGTTTGTGGGAGAGACGGAAGTCACGAAAACCGGCGTGCGTCTACGAATGGAGTAGTGTATTTAGAAGTAGCATGGTAGGATCGGTATCCTACCTCTGTAGGATAGATCTGTTAGCATAGAGACATTTAGCAATAGCTGCTTTTTACTTATTCGTAAGGAATCTAATGTGATGATATAATACGAGTAATAACAAGGGGTAGTTTTATCGCTTGAATAATAACACAAAAATGATTATTGGTTCGCTATGACTCAAAATGATGTTCATTGATTTGAATCAATTGCACCACGTAATGGTGCAATGACGTTAAAAAACGTTGTTACTGTTAAAATGCTTACATGAAACTCTATGCGTGTAAGTTTTTTCTTACTTCTGTTTACCTTTAGATTACATCGAACTTTGCTGATATTATGGTTTTGTAGTAAAAATTGGAGTTACACTTTGAATGTATAGTGAATTATGGATATTGTGCAAATGTTTTAAAAATGAAAAAAATTTAAAATTCTATCGAAATTGTCACGAACAAAAGGTATGAAAACGCGAAGAAAACGCAAAAGTGGGTAGGTAATAGGTAGGAAAGAGCTAAGTTACAAAGAACCCGGGCCGCAGCTGTAAATAAATCGAATTTATCTCGTCCGAGGATTCCAAGGAAGTTTCTTTGTCATTTTATCAGTAACTTTATACCAAAGGGCTGCTCTGTAACAATATTTAAATAAGTCTCCCAATGTATATAACTTTAGAGAAAGCTGACAGCACAAAGACCAAATCTCTTAACACACGGAACAGTACATATGGTCATTAATGTCCTATTAATCACCGACCTATTTTAATAGGACGACAATCGTCAGACCATGTAACAGGCCTTTGGGACGTTATTAACTTTGGGTAGACTTTGGGTCGGACACTAACTTATGCCCATATATTTGCACTGCAGCGACGCGGCCGGAAAGGCTTATGAGAAGAAAACTGTACTCATTATGGATATGTTTGGGATTTTTTAAATCTAAAACTTAATACGAGTAAAGGGGGAAGCGGACTTCATAATCAATACGTACATTCGCCTGCAATCATTTGCAAAACCAGAGAAGAAGCCCAATGTATTAGGCGTTTGAAAGAGTTTTTGTGCTAATTTTTTAAGCTACATTCAACGTTTAATGCACGCGTGGTAAAACCGCGCGAATCGTTCCTCTAAATCGTGTCTTAAAGTCTCTTACTTATTTCTCATTAGCTGAGTATTACTTTTTTTGCCTGTTTTCATTATTATTGCAATTCTGCTTATTATTCCACTGTTTCGTTGGTTGAGTGGTTGCAAACGCGATTGCCGATTGGAAGTTCTTGGATTCAATGGATTGAATATTTCTATCTTAGATTTTCTAGTAGAAGTTTTTAGTAGCGGTTCGGAGTCAGGATCTGTTCCCGGTGTTTGGCAATAGGCTCACCACTCATTCTATTGTGGGACGTAGACGCAACTGGTGCGACGTGGGAGTGTACTACACTCCTTTATCTAACCCTTCTGGGATTACAAGCGTGGAACTACGTCTGCTTGTTATTGTTCCAATTTTGAAATTCTCTTGTTAAACCCTCGTTTATCTTAACATATCTCATCAAATTACGAGGCTATTTATGATTACATCCTTAATCTGTCATGTATTGGGGGTTCACCTGTCCTATCCTGTCAGGATATAGGTAAGATTCGGAAAATTCCGATAACCGATGTATGTACATGATGCGGCTTTTGTTTGGTATTCCGTTGTGTTAATTAGTTATATTGTAAGCCGTATATGAGCGAAGCTGTCTGCCCATACAAATAGATAATAGTTTAATAATATGTTTCATAATTTATATTTAGTTTGTGTATTTATCGTCGATTTATTACAGCAGCATGTCTAAGTACAATTATTAAAGCATTACTGACATTTGTGTTAAATATATTTTTGTTTCGTTTTATTTATTTTGTTCATCATCTTCAGCCTATTCGCGTCTACTGCTGGACATATGTACCTACGTCTCTCCAATAGCATGCCACTGAGCTCGATCTTGACCTCTTTGAATTAAACCGCTGCTAGCTCCTCTGCGTATATCGTTACTCCATGTAGCTGGAGGGCGTCTTACGTATTGTTTATCAATACGCGGTCTCCACTCCAATACACGTCTACTCCAACGGTTATCAGTTCTGCGACAGATGTGATCAGCCCACTGCCACTATGTCTATACTTTATTGACCATGAATGTCGAATATTGTCTGTTTGATGGAATGGCCAATTTAAGTCACAAAGTATTGACTACCAGCTAACTATTTGTCTAATCAGAGCGAAAAATATAAACATACTCGTATGTACGTACGTAGTATCATGATCACTTGGTCTTATTAACATATTTCAAACTAACGTTTGTGGAATTACTGGAAGCTAGTCTACTATTGTTTAGAAAATTTTATTAAAAGGGAGGTAAGATGAGTAATAGGTCACTGATAATGCTCCTCAGCAGAAAGTTCTTCAATGTATTCGTACACATCGACATATTTATAAACATGTTTACATCGTCAAGCAATTGTTTCTCTTTTACTGAATCGACCGTGCGAAGCTTACTAACTAAGAGCTGGCAGCAAATTCAAAAGCTCATTTCACATCAGCTTACTGTAACTCAACTGGCGTTCTCACCGGACAGTCAAAAGTTGATCTCGGTGTCGCGTGATAGACGATGGACTCTATTCCAAAGACGAGAGGGGTCAAATTCGTTCGAAGTGGCCGCGACCACGGACAAGAAGAACGGTGTACATTCTAGAATAATCTGGTGCTGCGCGTGGGCGCCGGCCGCCGCCGCCTTCGCCACCGGCTCCCGCGACGGGAAGGTGAGTATTTTGACTACAGGCGCATTATTAAAATCTTTTAATCACTTGAAATGTCGAGTTCTTCGTTAGACGTGTGGTTGCGAGTGCGACTGCTGATCAAGCAGCCCTGAACTCGACCGCGGGTCGAGTACTATTGGATTTTTCTATCTTAAAATTCCAGTAGTAGCTAGAAATCTGAATTTCTGCCCGATGTGCCAGATATGACAATAAGCTTAGCCCCCATTCCATGGTGGAACGTATAACGTAGCTGGTGAAGCGAAGAAGCGGACTAGACTTCTCTGTCTACATCTTCGCGGGTTACAGACGCGATGTTTAATTTTTGATATGTTTATACGTTATAAACTGAACTGAACCATAACACTACATAAATGAAAATAAACTTTTATATTAATGGGGCCTTCAGATCCAGCACTGGAGTTACGTGGTTGAACAAATATTTCTATATCTTAAAACTAGCGACATTTTTATATCATTATATATTACTTTCAGGTATGTCTTTGGTCTGAAACGGAATGGACAAGCGATAGCTCATTAAAAAATTACAATCTTGTTGGGAAGCCATTGGAATTGGATAACACGTCAATTACAGCACTAGCTTTTGCACCTGTCACGTTAGACAATACGTGGATACTGGCTACCGGTTTCGAATCCGGCAGGATCAGGATATATGCGTTTGGAGATGGGTGGAAACTGTTGTACGAGTTAGATAATTGGTGAGTATTTGTTACAGTTATTCGCAAAGTCCAAATGTTATGGCCGCCTATTCCAATTGCTGAATTAAATGTGCAATTATGTTGCTCTGATAACACAGCACACAAAAATGAACTAAGCACATGCGATCAATACGCTTGTCTTTCCGCCATCTGACTCCGTCTACCAATGCCTACCACCCTGGCCTCTGACGCATTCGGGGTGCCCAGTTAACTTTTGCGATTGTACATTAGTGGTTATTGGGCAGTGCAGCTGGTACCTGGTACAAGAGTTTATTCTGGTCTTTCTTAAAATGATTAGACCTTTGCCAATTGCACTCGAGACTACAAAAGTCGACTCATCCAACAATATCGCTGATTCGTTCAAGTCAGGACTGACTGGACAGAGATAGAGAAAGCAGCCCAACTATTCAACCGTGACTATTCAGAAAGGAACTTTAAGAAGATGACTCATTGAAAAACTACACATTCATTGCCATCTTATAGAATTAAGTTATGATTTGTCATAATAGTCTGTGTGACACCTATTTGGCCATTCTTGATATAAAATTTCTCGTATTTACTTAAGTTTGCTGTTCCGTTTGTAAGTGAAAAGAAGTGTTATTTGATTTTTAAGCACAGAAATATTTACGATAAATAACCATTACATTTCAATCCCTTGGCGACCGATCATAAGCTGATTTATTGTAGACGATTTCATTTAAACCAGCTTCTCCGCATCTAAAAGGATTTTACTAAACCTGTTATCTTTATATTATGAAGTAGCAATTGACATGAGATCCGTCCTTTGGTAAGGACAATAAAGGATAAATTAATATACTTTTACAGCGCCGCACACCATCGAACGGTAAAAAGATTGACTTTCAAACCGAAACTTGCTGAAAACGAAGAGAATAATATGCTGTTGGCAAGCTGTGGAAGTGATAATCTTGTAAGGATTCACAGAATTGTGTTATCATGTGATGTAATATAAACATATAACTATTTTAAAAGACTTATTCCATTCCATGTTAAGTTACCATCATACCTCTTCATAGGATCAAACGAAACAATTGCAATAATTGCGCTGTATATATATAAAATCAATTACCTTGTCGCCAACTGAAGTATATAATTATAGGCAACAATACATAAGCAAGAATAATAAACATGTGTTCTAATAGTTTTAATAGAACCAGGGACGTATCCACATACTACAAGTAATAAGTTCTGTTTTCAGTAGCAAAATCTGTTTTTAATAATGGTATACATAATATAAATAGTGGTAATAACAGTATGCTTTTGTATAAATAAGTTTTGGTTAAGGATACAATAATAGAACAGAAGCAGTTCTCAAAAAATATATTTCTGTGTTGCGTTTGACAAAATTGTCTGTAAATACATATTTATAAAGTACAATAAAATTCACTCAAAAATCAATCTATACATTTGTAGAAACGGAAAAATATTTTATCTGAATACAATGTATATGTGCATTTTTGTAAAGCACCCTGTGTGACTTTGTTTCTTATAATATGAATTACTTATAATTAAAAAGAAGTAAGGATACACAAATCATTTCATCATTAAGTTGCCATTTCAATATAATTTGTAATAATATTTCTTACGTATCAGCAATCTTCCAGTTGTTTTAAAAATATCACAATTTATTTACAATTCTACTTCTAATCATGTGGTTCAGATATGACATATTATGACATGAGAATTTCGCAACAATGAATTGCTTACAGTTATATGCAGGTAAATAATAAAGGCGACTTATATAATTATCATATACCTTGTACACTTGCATATATAATAAAACTATATCATTACAATAAAAAGCAATGTGAATGTGACTTTTGCATACCTTGCAGTTTCTACCGTTCTCATATGGATAGAATTCGCCAAGAATGTGAAATGAATAAAATTGAGTTTGTTAGAATTCGCCAAAAACGTGAAATGATTAAAATTTAGCAGTACTTATGTAAGATGGAGCACTATGTATGAACTTTTTATCACTCAATGTAAAAAACACAAGAATAAGTCTGCCAACCCACACATGGGCAGTGTAACAGTCTATGGATTTGTCCTTCTTATCTTGAAAAGGGTAAAGTGAAATGATAAACGAGTTAAAGGTGATTATGACGATAATTCATAATTTCATCTTTTAATTAATCTCCTTTCATTTTCCAACTTTATAATATTCTTCCATACATCAATTTAATGCCATTTCAAACTAATCTCACTATGTTGCCGCAAACTCGACTATACTTCATCTGCCACAAATTGATTAACCATGCAGGTACTCATCGTACAAAAGAAATAATTAAATAGTTTAAAAGGAACATTTTCGCAAAATGTTCCTTTGACGGGGCCTCATTGGTCGAATGGTTGCATGCGCAACTGCTGGTCGGAAGGTCGTGGGTTCGATTCTAGTAGTAGTGTGTGTAGATTCCAGTCATTTCTATTAATGATCCGGAGTAGGGATCTGTGCCTAGTGTGTAACAAGAAGCTCACCACCTATTCCATGATGGAACGGAAACGAATCTGTTGAAACATGGGAGTGTGTTACACTCCTCTGTCTACCCGTTAGGGGTTTGCAGGCGTGATGCTACGTGTTTAAACTATGAGTTGAGTTGTAGTTGCAGACATTAGTCTGTCTTAAATATCATGTAATAGAAGTGACAATTGGCAATACTGGCTATCCAACTCCAAATTAATGGTTACTACCCGCATGGATATGTGTTCAAATCTAATAGACCTTGAGTCATGTCTGAAGTTTGCAAAATTATTTTTGTCCTTATGGACATACTTTGTGTAAGAAGCAGTTGTTTAACACAGACAAAAGTTTGACAATTCTCAACAAAATTATCACCATGGTTACTTTAAGTAAACACATCCAGGATGTTGTAATCTGATGGTGTAAATTTAGTTTTCAACCATTATCGCTTTCTTCTTCTTAACAATTTTGCTGGGAAATGCACGTACCTGGCTAAAGAACTTCTCTACTCTGTTTTTCTTTTTGTGTCTCTTTTCTTGGCTTATATCTATAGATTTGGATTCTTTGTCGTTTGAAGATTCACTCTGGGTGCTCAGGATGGAATCAGCCAAACTGATGGCAGAGCCAGAGTTTGTTTTCGCCACGTCGGGTAATAGTAACAGCTCCTTTTTCTGGGGTGTGAAGCGAGATGAAGCTGGGTCTTGCGGTAGATTGTCCTCCTTTGGTGCCAGTAATATTTCTGGTTTGTATTGTGAGTAGCCGTTTGTCATTGAGGACATGGATTGGATGTTAAGGCCAGAAGATTCACTACTAGTACTCACTGTACCATTTCTCAACCTGTGAAATATGTTTCAACATATATAAAAATGGTATGTGTGGTGAATTGAATGACATACAGACATTTCGTAATTATTACTTATTAAAATAGAATGCAAGTATTAACGTCGAACATAAAAAAACCATACTTTAAGTCCCGTTTGAGCTGATTTAGTCTTAGAAAGAAGAGCTAGTTTAGTGAGCAGTTGCTACATTTAGGCCTAATTTTATGAAATATGTTTTTAATTATGACATTGTGTACACAATAATACGCAGCATGGTTATTGATTATTGACGGTTATTGATTAAAAGCAGAGATTATTAAATAACGATATACCTAGGAATACCATCCTGGTTTAAAATATTTCCAAGTTTCATCCAAAACGGATCATCTTTTTCCACACCGCTATCCTTGCAGTCTTTGATGGCCCGAAAGCCATGCTGCGGGTAAACCAGGTTGTGATAGTGCGCCAACAAGGGCGGCAGGTTGCAGTACCGGTACATGATGGGGATCAAATTCCGAATGTTTGTCTCTGTAAACAATCAGTGCAGGTTAAAGGAAAGACTACAAATCATGTAATACCTACTATAACTAAGGACTTATTAAGAGTGCTATAAAATTTCAAAAAGGTTATTTTCTCTAGGCATTTTGTAAAATTCAATTCATATGACTGGCTGAGTTAAGATGATTTATTCATAACATTAATATCTAGGGACAATTCACACACGACCACTCGACACCAACAATAATACGGACTAATTAATATCAACTTTTATCCTTCTCATTTTTAACAACCACAAGACTCACCAACGCCGTGTGCCTGAGCAAAGTGGGTAATAAACTTGACAGCGTTGCTTTTAAAGAAATCCGGTGAGTAGACCAGGACGATGCGGCGGCAGCGCTGCGAGATGAGCCGTGCCACGGGCTCGAAGCGCGTCGCGAAACCCGGCAGCAGATCGTCTTCCGTACACAGCTGGTAAAATAGAAAAAGTTGTTAATTCATATCAATATACAAGTACAAAGGTACACATCTCATTTTTATTGATTATTACATATTCTCGCCAGATCTCTTACGGGGTAAATAGAGAACATTGTGTAACAATATCTCTGTTCTAACAGAACGAACTTGCCTCTTCTGCAATCACTATTCCCGTGAATTACTTATTGTGTATTACGTAATTATTCTATTTAAAGACCCAATTACGATATATAAGTATGTAATAACAGCATTGTTATATGCCCTGGCCCCTTCCAGGCAATATCATGGGCGGTGCGAGATGTGATCTGTGTTCCCCAACTTGCATGGTCAGCCTGGAGATTATGGACAAAAACCTCTCAGAGGAAGCTTATGTCCCTCTTGTCCCATGGACTAAAACGGGCTGATGATGATGATGGAACAAAGTATAAATAAATTTCAAAAACATCATTTTTATTATTGTATGTAATACAATTTTGTTTACAGAGCTACTACAATTTTTATTATTAACCTTCAGACCCCTATCTCTGAGGTACTTGAGCATGAACTCAACAAACTCCCGATCAGGTGAAGCGAAGAGCACATATGCATGGTACTGTTGTGGGGAATTATATTGCACATCCTGAAAAGTAATGCAGTCATCATCTTCTGGTGGGTCTACTCTTGCTATATGCTGCATGGGTACAGGTCCTGAAACAAATAATAATAATACATGTCTTAGGACATGGCTACACATCACTAACCAGAACAAAGGCTGTTATAAATGTCTGCCATTTCCACATAGGTATTTTTTTGCTATAGTATACAACTATTAATAAAATAAGTTTTTATGGAAATTTACATTCATTGGAATTGGTTGAACTTAGAAACTTTGGATCAACTGTAACAAAACCAGTTATCAAAATGTCATATAAAATATATAAATAGGAGAATTAAACCAACCTATTAGTTTATTATTCCTGGCAAGTTGAAGCAAGTCATCGTAAACATCGAATCTATCCAACTGCTGGAGATATAACATAAGTTGACCAATGTTTGCATCATTGTTGTTCATCTGCCATATTTCTAGTAACTTCCCAACCTTGTCTGTGTATTGATTTATGCTTACTTCTACCTGTGCCGATATGTTTAGTAGAGATGCTAAGCCTCGCCAATCTCTGAAAATATACACTGGATATTTATCAATTTTTCACCACAAATGTTAGCTAAAGACATAATCAAACTATTATGATTGATTAATTTATCACATCTGTGATAAACATATCTTACGTAATATATACTTTAGTAAAAAATAGACAAACATATAGTAATGAAAATCCTTGAAGAAATCTATACACATAATAATATCAACATAAGCCTGTCTCATTCCACTACTACACATAGACTTTTCTAAAGGGGGATTTTGTCCCACTACAAATAACACAGCCAGTACAAAAAGATATACATATAGATAATGTAAACTGAAATATATAGATGTAACATCATGCCTGTAATCCCCAAAGGGGTAGGCAGCAAGTGTACTACACCCACATGTTTCACCAGTTACGTTTAAGTTCCATGGAATAGGTGGTGAGCCTATTGCCATACACTGGGCAC
>DWME01007885.1:0-12194 GCA_018244795.1 Parelbella ahira ahira
ATTCGTTATGAGCTTGTATTCTAATCAAATGTACAAAAATAAAAGTGTTGAACCTCGTAACAATTTTACGAAACGAACTATTTTCGAAGCTTTGGTGTCCAATAAAGTATCAGAAAAATTCAATTTGAGTGTTTCATTGACATTGGCAATTTATTTAATATAATGAATCCTGTAATGTTAAGGCTGGAAGGAAGATTTACAAAATCCAGAATTTGTAATAAAATAAATAAAAGTTAACCTGATTTGCTTCAACTTATGGTTATAAAATTAAATAATCTTGTGGATATTGCGGATAACAGAAAAATTATATAGTGTGTATAAGCATGTCAACAATAATCGTTTTTTATTTTTGTATCAGTTTTATAACTACGCATCATTGCTTTGTACTGCGTCCATTGAGATGTGTAGTTCATAATAGAGAAACATCGCTTTCGTTTGCAATATACATTTGTAATGGTCGTATTTTTACAAATCTAGAAATCGATGTTTATATTGAAGTATTCAAAAATCACATATTTCTCTCGGAAATCAAAGAAAGGAAAAGTAATCAGTTGTAGAAAGAACTCGATTTATTTATTTACCGAAATAATATTATGTATACATACATATGTGTACCTATGTTATATTGTATAGATACCGGTATCATGGTTACAGATGTATGTACATATGATTTCGATAGCTACACAGGAATATTGTTATTATTATTCACGACCATAATTTATGTATATTATAGCAATTTTAGGCGAGTTCTGGAGTGGAGACCGCGGCTCGGCAAACGTAATGTAAGGTCGCCGGACTCCGGCCCGGTGGGATGACGATCTGCGAAAGGCTGCAGGTAAATGCAGGATGCGACAAGCCGAAGATAGGGCGCGATGGCGCTCATTGGGGGAGGCCTATGTCCAGCAGTGGATTGAGGTAGGCTCATAATGTGATGTAATGTGTGATAGCAATTTTACAACATAACAGCTGGGAAACATACTATGCATATTGCTGGATTCCGAAGGCCCAGAACCAAAAAGAGGGACGCCAATTATGGGAGGCCTATGTTCAGCAGTAGACCTCAAAAGGCTGATGACGATGAGAACGTAAAATATTATATAGGGTAAAACTAGGTAATACGGCTCAGTTTACAAAACGCCTCACTCACCTATGTTTACACAATTTAATGTAACGTAATGTAAATTACATTCAATCAAGACACACAATCAAGACACCGGAGTCCATATTTCTGTTGGTATTTATATTTACAATGTCAATAAATCGATATGGAGCTTTATTTGCATCAGTTCGCATGGAAACGTAGACAAACCAAGTGAAATAGATCGACATGGTAACTATTGAACATATCAAGACTTTTCGTAATATGATCATTATCAAGACTGCGAAGGGAACAAACGGTCATAACGCCAGCTAATATCGCTGGAAGACATTGGCAACTTTATTTATTTTCATTTTTGGAAACTACTCGTTATATTCAGGGATCTATATAATAAATACAGTTAACAAGTAACGATTTAAGAGTACATTTTCCATCATGCAAGAGCCCTGAGCCATAGTGGATCAATAATTTTATACAGATCATATCACTTGTCACTTGACTTGTTGTACTTATCATTTGAAATGTTCCAAGTGACTTGTAACTGTAACCGTTTGTACAGATTATAGGCAAAACTAACCGTCTTATTACTTCCGTCGCAACATAACCTTCTAACTGTTTATATTCCGGGTCAACACCAAGACTAGGGACTACGCTGACCCTAATGAGTTTATCGAGTCGAGAGCGAAAACAGCTGCGAAGAAGCTGGGTATTCTGAACAGGGTGAAGCAGTACTTCATGCCTGAGCAGCTGTTGATCTTATACGAGGCACAAGTTCGCTCTTGCTTGGAGTAGGTACTGCTCCCATATTGGGGACGGTCTGCCCAGTATTTGCTGGTTGCTCTATCCAGCTCTATCTATATATATCTATCTTGCTCGATCCAAAATCGTGCCAGGCGCATTATCAACGACGATGTGCTCATCACCACTAAATTGCAAAGCCTCAGTCACCGTCGTCGTGTAGCTCGCCTGGCAGTATTCTACAGGATAGAGATTTGGTAAGTGCGCGCAGGAACTACACGAACTGATTCCCCCAGCTACTTTTCTGCACCGAAGATCTAGACGCACGGCAGGTTACCATCCTTACCTGGTGGATATTCCAATGGTCAGAACGAAACGGTTTGGTTTCACCTTTCTTATCCAGACGGCCAAGGAATGGAATGCCTTGCCGGCGCCTGTGTTCCTGGACACATAGAACTTGGGACTCTTCAAAACAAAGGTGAATAACCTTTTCCTAGGCATGCGTGCTCCATCTTAGGATCGTGGCCAAACGCTAGTCTATGACATGATAAAAAGAAGGAATTCGTTCTCACTGTCCTATCGATACTTGTTTTATTGGTTCTCGCAATTATATACCTTTTCCGCGTTCCGCTAAATCCGCGTGCAATCCATAAAGGAAGAAGTGTTTTTACTGAGTGTACATATACTTTACATTACTGTGTGTAAATAAAATAAAAAAGCGGATTTGATTCTTGCTGAATTTGTTTTATAAAGGCTTAAAAAACTAAAAATTTGTTCATGTCAGTTTTGTTCATACACTGACACTTGATCGAGCTTCACTTCACGTACTATTCGTTTTAGAATTAAAATACATACAATACGCTGCAAATGAAAATCACTTTAACTTTAAAATATCTACCCACACTTAGAAATATGCAATGAGCTGATAAAATACAAAATATTACAGAACTGGAAATGTTACTTTCCAGGGCCATTTTTAATTGCTAACAAGTATACATTAAGATCACACCGTTGTGTAAGTTTGTCGTAATGCATTCCTAAACGGCAAAAGTTATCAATATTATCTGTTGAATGATACGATGGCCAGGAGCGCTTTATAGCGTATATAGCCATATACATATATAGCGCTATATAGCCATATATATGTAGTTCATCAGCCGTCAGGTTACCATAACAAATGATGCCTATCGTACTTCGGAATCAGATATCCGTGTGTGGGGATGTCCTAACAAAATAAAAAATTATAATAATTGGTACGGTGTCCGATGCGCTTCCAGTGGATATAGAGACAATTATTCCCTAGCATTAGCAGACATGATTACACACTATACGGTTGTAGAAAAACAAATAGGTAACGAGAAGTGCCGAAGGTTATGCTTCAATGTTTGTTTTTTCATGGGGTAATTAAATATGATTACTTTGTTAGGTATCTATGGAAATATCATAATATATTACGTAATATTTTGCTAGCTATATTTCCTAATAATTTTCCAGCGAAAGTTCATGGTCCCGCGTTATTTAAAATATACCATAACTTTGCGAAGCACACTTTTCCCGTACAAGTGTTAGATTTTTTGGAGAGAGCGATAACAAAAGAATTTTACTTTGCGTACACATTTCATAACAGCGGATATCCGCAACTTCATCCGCGTTGCTTATTATATTAACAACCTTCTTTTGTGTGGAGGAAAAGACACCACAAAGATCCAAAAGCAAATATATACTGTACGAACCAAATTACTTCGTGAAGTATAAATCATCTGGGTCAATAACTGGAGAGTAAGCGACGTACAGTTGAAAGATATGAAAATCGTCGTTCCTTAAAACATTAATAACTTGATATTCATTGAAGATATCGCTATAATGACGGCTTAGATAAGGGTTAAGTGTATAAAGACTTAGGATACTTAGAGGGGTAGATTGTGAATTTGAATCACGATTATACCAAATGTAAAATGATATAAATGATTTATCCATAATAAATGAAATTATTTAGGTTCATCGTTATTCGCGTGTTAAATTTTACTAGTAGATTTTATTGTAAAGTCTTATTAGTATATATATATTATTTAAAATTTATTATTGGCATTAGTATATATGTTTCTCTTAACAGCATTACCAATGAGGTCATGTAATAATGTTTATTATCAGTTGAGATACATTTTGTTTACAAAGTGTATTTAAAATAGCGGAGGGCCGATAAGCAAAGGTTTTTAATTCATTAATGCGGCTGTGCTGAACGTGTAATTACGGATAACGGTGACCAGCATTACTTACACAGCGCATTGACAATGAAAGCCTTTGTACAACACAAATAATAAATTGCATTTAAATCCGAATATGAAATGTATAGATAACTATGCCTGATACTCTAAATTTGATACTCTAGCTTTATTCTATCCTACTTATGTAAAGATAAAATTATATTATGCAGTATTGCAGAAGTGTACTAAGGTACCTCACGTAAAGAAATCAATGTAACAGATAATTGTTTATGTAAATTGACACAACCGAAACAAAAACATGCGATAAAATAAAATCATCTACTTTACTTATCGTAAACCATTAGTAATAATACTTTTTAGGCTCACCATCTATTGCATGGGAGTTCAACGTAACTAGTGAAACGTGGGAGAGTACTACACTCTTCTGCCTACCCCTTCGGGGTTTACAGGCGTGATGTTACGTTTAAAAAATCAACCTAATGCAAACAAATGTTCCATGCGGACCTGAAAGAGCGGTTCTTTGTGTAATTATATAGTACACTGTGATTAGTTTCATTTGTTTCATAAGGCACTTACTTGTAGAAGCATTGCTGTCATTTGTGCTGTACCGACGCTTTTGTAAGTATGGTGCCACGAGTTGGTGTTCGTTTCAATCACGTTTTGATGTATGTAATATATGTACCTTTAGAAGATATTCAATTCATTTATTTCTTGTTTGGTGAATTTCAGTAGTCACCTCGAAAAATTGAGTTTCCTCATCTGAAACATTCCAAATTATTTATTGTTACTAGTGATATAATTGTACGTACATATGTATAAGTAAAATTTATGACCTTGTTCATAATGAGCTTTTGACTTATCAGTAAAGCAAAATACATAATAAACATTGCTTATTATTATCATATATATTGCCTAAATTTTTAGACTTTTGACCAAGTATTTTGAAGAGAACTACAAAATATGAAGCGCAGTGACAGCCCTACTTGGCTGCGCCGCGGTGCGCCGGTGCTGGTCGTGCGCCTGTTGCGCCTGGTCGGACTTGCGCCGCTGGTCTACGAGCGGCGCGGCGTGCGCGTCTCGCGCGCACTCGCCCTCTACGGAAAAATCTTTATGACTCTTTTAAGTATGTTGTTTTCCTGTTTTCCTCTGTCTTGATTGTCAAGTTACCCTTAAACAACCCATGTGTATAAGAATTGCATCATTACAGTAAATAACATAACAAATATTGTCAGAAGTAATTTTACGATATGTTTTATGTTACTAATGCATATATTCCTTAACATGTTCATTAACATTTACCGTGGTATGAGTATAATTCCACTGGTTGCAATCTCTGCTGAAAGTGGCAGAGACGCAGCTTCCCGACCAACCACCCCGAAGGATATTTTCACACCGAACTTAAGAGCTGTGATGAGGTTTTTCTGTTATTACCTAACAATAACGACCAACTACTTAACATGTATCTGGAAGCACGCAACGCTCGTTGTAGTATGCCACTAGCTGTCGCCCATTCAAGTGCTGAACCACACCATACTAACCAAGACTGTATGCTGTACTACTACAACCATGTCAGATTAAATATTAGTAATGTGACTATCTCAGCCTTTGCTACTCGGATTACTGTACATTGTGTATGCAGTAGTAGTGACGTTATGAAAAAGCTGTTCAAACTTTATGCGTTCCAGGTGCGATTGTGATATTCTGTGTAATTTGCGACACACGCCAGCTTCTGTCGAACGCTGTCATCCCATTATCAATGACGACACAGCTCATTAGTGTCTTGAATTTGTTCGTAATAATGGCAATCAATGTTTATGGAGCTTATTTCGCGTCAGATCGCATGAAAACGTGGATGAAGCAAGTAAAACGAATAGAGATGGTAACTATTTCCCCTTAAAATGTTCCACGCTGTGGTGAGTTGTGTCAACTTCCGCCGAACTCCAGGGTATTGTAACTAAGTTGTGACGACCCTCAACTTTTCGTACACCTATATTGCTTACTGTAATGTAAGTTTTACGTTCCAGGTGAACACGAAGCTCGGCGATACCAGCAATGCTGACGAGACTGAGTGGCAGGGACTGACAATCGTCGTGTTTTCAATCGTTATGATATTAGTCCTCGTACTCATTAACATCTTCATAGGCAGAATAGGCGTTGCGACTTATGATATAAAACGTACTGCCATCCATGTAATACTTAATCTTAATATTACTGAGAAAACAATACCTAGCCGATACACAGGTTTCCCAGAATAACCTTAAAGAAACTTAAATAACTCCTTTGATATTTTATATTATTTACGCTAGGTTTTATAGTACTTCTAATTTTTTTATAACTGGTGGATCGTGGAAGTGTACCTAATATTCTTCGTTGCCCATCTCTTCGGGGATTAGAGGATTGATGATACTATTTTTTTGTATTGAATACAATATTAATAATGGTTAAGCGTAGGTATAAGTTCACTAAAACGGCCTATCTTATCTATTCACATTATGAATTAGGGGTTCACTCAATTACTTAATAATGCATATTGTACAGTTGCCATACATAGGGTTTCTAATCATCAAAAACTTTTGCAATTTTCAGCGACTTGGTTATTTATGAGTGTATTGTTATCTCACATGTTCTATTACGTGTGTATTAACATTATACAAATGCAGTTGATACTGACAAGCTGGTACATGGCTTCAATGCTGACCAATTTCAACAAGTCTCTACAACAGTTATATCGTGATGCTGTTAAAGAGGGCGAAAATAGAACAGGTATGCCATTTTTAAAATCATTACACATATAGTTTTATCAGTTATAATTTTATTATATGTATAATCACATTAGACACATAATATAACTATAACTGATCGGTGGTTGTACATAGAAGTTATATCAGAATAATATTTACTAGTCCTTATTATAGCGATAGACCGCAAGACAATTATTGTTAGAATTTTGTCTGTTTGTTTGCGCGTTTGCGCTTGCAAATCTCTAAAACGACTTGACCGATGTGGATTCAGTTTTCACTGATCTTTTGTGGTAAGCTTTCTTTAACGTTTAGCGTCTGTTTTATTTCAATAGATTCATAAATTAAAAAAAAAATAATTTAATGAATATTGAGAAACAAAATCTGTTCAGTTGTGTTTCTAATTTTTGGTTATACGTTCTCTTAAAAATTATAATAATTGAAACTCTATATATAAACATTTGAATATTCGAAATTACTTTTCATTAAAAGTAAAACTCAATTACTACAGGTGGTATTATAACAGTAAGATCTCGAAGAAAGCTTCAGTTACCTATTCGCGAGCTGAATACTGTCTATACAGATATCTGCGAGCTTGTGGACAGTATGGGCAACGGCAGCCAGGGCGTTATGATGTTTTTAATTGTTATGAATTGTGTTGTTCGCCTGACATTGGATTCTTACCGTATCGTTGACATGACTCGTAAGTAAAGATATAACATCAATAGCATTTAAAACGTTGTACAAGTTGAACCCAGGTTCATTTTATTGAACGAAGTTATCACCTATTCTCTTTCTTATCTCTGTTGAAATAATGTGAAATACTTTGAAATCAAATCGCTGTTTGTTCTTAGTGTTTCAGTTCAAAACGTAAGACTAGCAACACTTCTTCAAGCCACTCTGTCTCTCAAGTCTGCTGAGTGTCTGTACAAAATGTTCATGATGATTGCTCTATTACTGATGTTCGCGTGAACAATAGTGGTACAAAAGTCGGGCTTGAAATGAATAAAATTAAAATACATGGTCAATGTAAAACGTAAAATGATAACAAAATTATTTTTATATTAGACTCTCTACTTATATAGTGCATACTAATAATTATTTGAATCATTGTTACATTAGTATTTTTTATAAATGATGTTTTATGTAAGCAAATACTTTATAGTTACGGAGCCATTAAACATGTTGGATGCCGTGAAGCAAGGGTTGTGGCTTGTGTCGCATATCGTACATATTTACATGGTCATCGCTCCCGGGCATTACATCAATCGACAGGTAAAATGTTATGGTAAATTGTTAGAGCTAAAATGTTGGGATGAAACTGAACGATTCACATAATTTTATTTTCAACCCAATTATTTAGATTACACATATATTAGAGGCACTCAGGTTGCGTTCTGCTGGTAGGGTTCAAACTAGAACAATTATCTTAGAAGCGATCTGTTCGATATGAGTATGTGAAATAAGGCATAATTGAGGCATTACGTACACCTTTGTATCCCTGGTTTTAAGATGCTACAAAAATTTAAATAAATAAATAAATTTGTTCTAGTAATATACGTAAGTTATATTGCCTTTGTCCAGCGGCGGGCTTACACTGGCCGATGACGATGATTTGACCTAAAATTTAAAGCTATAATGAATTCGTTTTCTTCAACAGAACCTGCAAACACGACGGCTTATAGGGAAACTTATGGGAAAAGCAAATATGTGTTCCGACGACCTGTGCAACGAATTACAGAAACTGTATGTAACATTGATGCTAAATGAACCCAGATTATCACCGCTGGATACCTGCACTCTATCAAGAAGACTGCTCCTGACTGTTAGTAATTTTTACAATTTACTCTTTTGTAAGTGGTATGAAATCTCAGGAGAAAATAAGCACAGGAGCCTTAAGCAAATTTAAAGCAACATTTATTTATTTGTTTTGTGAGCTGATAAAGCGCCATAAATGAATCTGGAATTGAGCAAAACTAGACAATTAGGAGTATTGGATTAGTTGAATTTTATTATTTACAAATGTAACTATATTTCCAATTGATTTATTTTCTAGTGATTCACAGTTTTATTTATTCCTTATGTAAAATATAGGTTACAATTAGTAATTCCGAATTCCTCACCACGCTTTTTGTGAGGAGAAACTTGTGTTGTATTTGTATTTCTATCCCATCGTTGGCAGCTGTTTCTACACATTGTATTAAATAACAAATAAAGTCGCACTAGAACAGTCTAATATCAACATATACCAACTTAATGTGACCGTGGTCCGTCTATGTAACATTAATAGTGACATTTCCGTAAGGCAATCTTTTCATAACAGTTTTCACTTAATACAATTCAAGTTTCGTTTCAGATTGTGGGACTTGCCGTGTCTTATCTGGTGGTGCTGGTCAATTTTCGATTTTCCTAATAATTGAAAATATATTTTGACATCACCGGCGTACTTTTTACAGAAAGTTAGAGTGTTCTAGTTAGTTATGAAACGCTTTAATTCTATTAATATTTGTTGTGTTTGCTTCGCTTACCTAAATCATTAAAATTGTGGAAACGGGATTTTTTCATTGCTCACCGTGATATTAACTTTACTAATTAGGAGTAATAGCTGTCAATTTTATTTATTTGCTATGTCGATATTTTAAAGAGTTAAGGCATGTATTAAGGTATTTGTGCAATCGTTTCCTTAATTTGAAAAGCAATTGCTTTAAACATATTAAAAAATAATGTGTTGAGTGAAATTAATAAATACATAAATCCAGTATATATATTGTATTAATTACAAGTTGCTTTGTAAAGAGAATGGACGGAAATAGGTATTAATTCCATCAAAAGTATAAATGTTAAATAGGCTAAGTCCGTTACAAAAATTATAAAAAAAACACCTAATATCTCATCCCCGAAGAGGTAGGCAGAGGAGTGTGGAACAGGTGGTGAGCCTATTGCCATACACCAGGCATAGATCCAGATCCCGAGTCACTGCTAGAAATTCTAAATTAGAGAAATCCAATTGTACCCGACCCGGGATTTGCACTCAGCACCTCCCGATCAGCAGTTACGCTTGCAACCACTCGACCAACGAGGCTGTCGCATACAATAATTACAAAGATGACTAATCGGGTAATGACTGCTTATACATGAAGCGAGATCGAATTGCACACCGAGTTCTTTCGAAACGCGGATGAAAGAATTACAAATTGGATATGCAACGCGAATGAGGCAAATAGGAAGCATAATATTTTCTAAAATGAATTCGTGACACAAAAAAATATTTATAATTATTTATAAATATATTCATATATAATATAATAGATATATTTACAAATTTATTTATAAATATATACTTTGTACGCACTAGGTTGGCCATACGAATCGACTTTTCTACCAGCGGGTACACTGGAAGACATTTCAGTGTGAAATAAGCAGTGCACTTGTCCAACTGTTCTTGTGTATATTCCTTTGTTTTTACTGAGTGTACATAAATAAAATAAAAAAAAAGATTGTGTATAAACCGATTTGATTCTTGCTAAATCTATTTTATAAAAGGAAAAAAAAACTAAAAATTTGTTCGTGTCAGTTTTGTTCATATTCTGACACTTGATCGAGCTTATGAAATAAGAAATATTCAGAGGTACTTTTATTTATTTTATTTGGACAACAATTATTATCGTAATAACACAATAATAATAACTGCTTATTTTATTCCCTATTTGCTGCTTAGCGGTAGTCATTATAAAAATTCAAGGTAAAGTCAACATTAAACGTTTATGTCCAATAATATAAACAATTATTAGTAGATATAATTTCTCACAGCAACCTGCATTCATCGTCAGAACTGACCAGTGTGTGGCAACGTATACTATAAGCTGCACGTGACTTCCACTGGCAGGTGTCTCGACCTGGGATCTTAATATGTAGTGCAAGCTAAATATAACATCATATCTGTAATCTCCAAAGGGATAGACAGAGGGGTGTGGTGCAGTCCCACGTTTCACCACTTATATTTTAGTTCCCACATTGGATTAGGTGGTGAGCCTATTGCCATACACCGGGCACAGATCCAGACTCCGAGTCATTACTAGAAATTATGAATTAGAAAATCCAATAGCATCCGACCCGGAATTTGAACCCAGCATCTGACGATCGGCTGTCTCGCTTGCAACCACTCGACCAACGAGGCACTCAAAAATGTGTTTCATATTTATGCTTATTTCATGCTTAAAAAAAAATTCAAACATAGATTTGGTACATACAGGAGTAACATCAAATTATTTATTGATTTTTTTAACCTAAAGCTACGTTTCAAAAGATCAAGATAAGGCTTAATGACATTCTGTACTTTCAGTGACTAGAAATTACCAATTTATTTAATCTACATACTGAAATTTTATGGAATCTAAGTAAAAGTCACTTAAACTATTATGTAACCTTGGTATTAGCTATATACTACCCACGCATGCTGTTATTGGATTTACATAAGCTTAGACATTTAGTTTAAGTTTAATTGTAATGTTTTAGTTGCTATTGAGTTATTTGTGGATTTATTCTAAGCTTTGTGCTCTCCGAAAATATTTAAATCACTGTAAACTCTTCATAACTCGTTGTTCGTGGTGAAAGTATTATCCATTTCGATTAAAACTTGTTTTGAACATAATGTCATTGATCCTTATTATATTTTCACTGTATATTATATAGGTTAAGTTATCCATGAAGTCGCCGAATTGCAACAATTTTAAGTATTGCTTGCCATTCTCCTAACTTTCAGAACAAAAAAACATTGTTGAATTTAGGTTAGAATATCATTTTTGTGGACATTTTTTCAGTTCGCCAACATGTCCACAGGAAAGAGCTATGCCCACACAAAACACTCATTTACTTATTTTTATGTATATATTTTTTATTGGCTCTATAAAGGTCTTGTTTTTAAATATATGTATATTATAAGCACGTGCGTGTTACAATTAGCTAAAATATTTTGCTTTAGTTTTTTATGCGCAAATTAATTTTTTTATATTGAATACGTATGGGAAGAATTAACTGACTTATTAGGGTAGGATTAGTTTTTATGTCCAAATCAAAATTTTTATACTGAATACATCTCGGAAAATTACACTGACTTATCAGGGTATGATTGCAATTTGCAAAACTAATTAGCAGGTTTCAATAAGTTAATTTTAATCTTAGAAGTGTCAAGCTTTTAAAGCTAGTGGCTTATCTAATGAAATAAATTAGCTTGCTTCACTTGCTTTGGTCCAGTTACAATGCCTTGTTCAACTAGATCTAGGGTGGAACTAAGCGATGAGGAGAAGAAAAAACCAACACGTGACGTTGTTGTTCAGTACCGTGCAGGGGTTGCTGTAGCCAGCTCCTGGGTCTATCGACAGATCAGATTAGTCG
>DWME01007886.1:0-12194 GCA_018244795.1 Parelbella ahira ahira
CTCGTACACCATCATCAGCGCCGCCGCCCGGTACGTACTCTACTAGCGTACGTTTTACGAGACCGCTTGAGGTGGTCGACATCTATGATTTAAGTGTTCGCGTCGAATACGCAGGGATCCCGCGGCTCTTGGGCGGTTGAGTTGGACATCTCAGCGCCGCAGATCCTCTTGGTGGAACAGCTTTGTTCGCGCGATGCGCCCGTCATCGTGCTCGACTTTGGTCGCCTGCGTCTCGCCAATGCGCAGCTGCCCGACGCACGAGACTCCGTGAAGCCGCCGCACAACGACGACGACGAAGGTACGAGCGTCCCTAGGATGTTATTAGTCGCCGCCCCCGCTCCCTCGTGACGCATACTAACGTAGTCGTGTTGGCCGTGCGCCGCAGAGCTGTTCATGACGCCGTGCTCGACGCCGCCGGGCAGCCCGCTGTCGCCCGCGTCGCCGCCCGCGCGCCGCCCGCCGCCGCCGCCCATCGACGTCGACCACCTGCAGTCCAGTCTCTACGACAGGTATCGACGCTTCATTTCTATTCTTTTTACTCGATTGTCTCGAGCGATGTATCGTTGACTCTTATGTCGTATCCGACGAAATATCGACTTTTTAAACATTATCAATACAACGTTAATAAATCTGGATTGCTTAATTCTCATTCTTTTGTACAATTAGAAAATTATATTTATTAAACTCGACTCGTTTCAGGTATAAAATCGAATTAAGCGACCTCCAAATACTAGTGGGCCGCGCTCGCGACAACTGGAAGTATGCTCACACGAAGACCACCTCGGCGTTACATTTACTAGATCGATTCAGTATATCTCTTCAGGTTAGCTATACTCACGTATTCGTATCTATTAATATTATATATTATTTTATCATTACGTTAGAGGTCTTTTACATGGTAGACAGAGAGTAACGATTGGCAAATATTTTTCTATGCTTACAGACCTGTTGTGCCTCTGGTACATTGATATATAATCTGTTCATATCCGTACGGGCTTCGGTACATACATATATGTACTGGTGGAATGTTTAGATAGGATCCATTCGAATGTTGTTGGGTATGGTCGGAGAGTGAGTTTAAAAGCGGCTCTCTTGGTGCAGGCGGAGAGGCGCGTGGTGGCCACGAGCGACCCGCAGTGGCCGCGCGCGGCGCTGTGCGGCTCGCTGCCGGCGCTCGTGGTGCACCTCAGCGAGCACAAGCTGGCGGCCGTGCGCGCCGTGCTGGCCGCCGCCGCCTCCTCCGACGTCGACCAGTGAGCCCGTTTTGATTTCACATCCTGACCGATTTTGAGATTCGCAAACGGTTTGTCAAACAAAAAAAAAATCTTTCGTAGCTTTCGACATTATCTCGTAAATGGTGGCGTGTAACGAAGATAAATCTTGTCGTGCATTAAGTTTTAACGATCCATCTTACCAGGCCTCGGGAACCTCAGAACGGGGAGGGAGTGGACGAGGAGGTGGAGGAGGACAGCAGCGAGTGCTCAGAGACCGAGCGCTCGGAGCAGTCGACGCAGCGGAACGCCACTCTGCTCCTGTTGCAGTTTGCTATCGACCAGATGTCACTCGAGGTAAGGGGATTAACGAGTATCATAATAGAATTCGCACCAATAGAAGTATAGGAGCGTTTCATGCACATGAAAGGATCGACAGCCGGCTATAGATTCGTAAGAGAGCAGCGGTGCGGGTGCGCAGGTGCAGTCGCGCGGTCGCAGCATCGCCGAGGTGCAGGTGATGGGCGTGCGCGCGGCGCTGGCGGCGCGGCCGGCCGACGTGTCACTGTCGCTGTCCGTGCATTCGCTACTGCTCGTGGACGCGCTGCAAACCTACGGGCCCGACTTCGAGCTGCTCGTCGCCAGTCACAAGCACGTCGGGTAACTCATTTCGTACTATCTAATCGTGCATTATGAAGCTTGGCATTCCTCGTGCGAGTCGACGCGATCTGCCTATTCTTTCGCTGAATACAAATGAGCGAGGATCCAATATAAATTTCTTTCGAAAAAGTTAGAAACTTGATGTGAGATAAAGTCGTTCAGAAATATCTCGATGACCATATGTGGCGGTTAACTCTTTTCTTAGTTTACCTCTATAACTATACTACTATAAGCTGTAAATGAAAACTGTTCCCAGCATGGACACGGTGTCCGGCAGCATCCGCGGCTCGGAGCCCACGTCGCCCACGTCGCCCGCGTCGCCCGACGCGCGCGGCTCGCTGGCCCCGCCCACGCCGCACGCCTTACATCGCGCCCTGTACACCTTGCACCAAACCCACGGTGCGCGTTCTTGTCGACTTACGTTCTATTCGGCGTTCACTTGGTATATTGAAATGAGTCAATAAAATTTAAAATCTTTTAGATCCGGATCCCGAACGTGCGACTCCACGACCCAATTTGATGGGTAGCAGCTTCAGTACCGGTACCGATACGTATGGCACTGCGGACAGCGGGGAAGGCGGTGGTTTCGCCTGGGGTTCCGTTCCGACTTGGGGTCAGACTTCCTCTAATTTTGGAGTGGACGGAAACGGTTGGGGAACCGCCAATGGTTGGGCCGCGCCCGGCCTAGTTGACAGCGAGGCGCTAATAGCGATAGAACTGTGCTTCGTAAGGAGCGACGGAGAATCGGAGGACTTGAGGATTGCGAACATTCTATTTAATAATTTGGATGTAATCGGTATGTTCTATTGTTCTACTCGATCAATTCATAAATATTTCTCGAAGCGCGCTACTGGAGTATCGGTTTTGTTTACAGCGAATCAGGAGACCATAGTGGAGCTGATCGGATTCGCGCACCGGGTGCTCGGCGCCGGCAAGAAGGCGTCTGCCGAGCCGCCGCCCGAGCCGCCCGCCGCCGGCCCCGAACCCGCCGCGGACGAGGCATCCGAGGTGAGCACGCGCACCGTGCCGCAGGTGCCGGACACGAGTAGCGCAGCGAATTAAACGTACGATGGTGTGGTGCAGCGCGGCGGCCGCGCCGGCGTGCGCACGGAGATCACGTTCGACTTCCACCGGCTGGGCGTGCTGCTGGTGCGCGCGGCGCTGCAGGCCGGCGCGCCCGCCGCGCGCAAGGTGGCCACGGCCACGCTGGGCGAGGCGCGCATCCAGGCCACGCTCGGTACGCGTCTGCTACTATATTTATTTCTCTATAATGGTAGCACGTAAAAGTTTGGTTGTAAAACTTGGATCATGAATTATCTAAATTCCACTGATGAGTAGTGCGAATAAAATGTAAGAGGGTCTACGATTATAACATAAGAAATATAAAACTAACTCTAACTCTAACTCTAACGTCTTGTAGCATGACCTGTGATTCTCTTGTAATTCGACTACTTAATAGACATCAAGAAGCAAATGTTTGTTCTAAAAGTGACATTCTCAGTACAAAAGAGTATTGCGCGCATATTTTTTAGCGAGAGGACACAAAGCAAGATCTACATCGGGAATTGTTTCGGGGACATCTTAAAGTAATGTTTTCTATTAAGTAAGATGAATTAGTGGAATTGTCAAGTATTTACATAGAAGAATTTCTTTCATTTCATCTGTTTGAAAGCGTCACGGTTGAAGGTACAGTTTTAAGTCTATATTAAGATGTTTTAAAGATTATTTGAAAATCCAGTGAAGGTTATTGATGTGTCATTTATAGTGCTGGTTCTATATTATTGAGCCATACTTAAGGAATGAACTAACATACAAGTTAAACAGAAAGTAAAAGGGTTGAACTGTGCTTAAACTTTTTACTAGTTTTTACTTGGATAACATACAATTAATGTAGCCATTGAAACTTAATTTATTGTCTATTATCGATCCCAAGTCCTTCATTTCATCTACACGGACATTTGCTGAATTTATAATAAAATTTAATATACTTCCAGCTCCTAGAGAAACTCATAACATTACAGTTTGTAATATTAAGACGCATGCGATTATTCTTAAACGTGATTAAATTTTCGAGATAATTCCGTAATTCCATGCATTCTGTAAGAGATTTTTTATGAAAATTCGCATGTTGTCTGCGTATAACGAAACATTCGAATTTCTAAAACCATATTTAACGTCTTTTGTAAACAAAAGTGAAGTGAAGTGGGATTCTTCTGGAAAGCTTGAGGAACCAGGCAAAACACTTTGTCCAGTAGTTCATAAATGCTGTCTGTTAAAACTTACGTGTCCTCGCCATTGAATAGAGGTAGGTCGCGAGAGATCGATATAGTATATCGATTGTACCACTTAGAGTGACCAATTTACGTACCAGTCCGTTCGGTAGATGGACCGCGGGTGGAGGTGAGCGGGTCCCTGGGCGGAGTACAAGTGGTGTCGCTGTGCGAGGGTGCTGGACTGCATTCGCGCATCCTGTGCGCCGGCCACACGCCTGCTCTGCACCACGACCACCACTCGCAGTCGCACCACCAGGACAACTTGGCCCCTGAAGACAAGGCGCTCCTGTTCACGATTTCGCGGACGGTACAGCCCCCGGACGGAGACGATCTTCCGGGTATGTGGAAAAGAATACGATATTGTATTAGTTAATTCGCTTTGTGCACTATGGTTTATTTTATTTAACGTAACTGTGTCGCTACTTTTACTTTAGAATTTTATTTGAAAAAATTCTCGTCGCTAAATCGAAGTAACATTAGTGATTAAATCAAAACACTATAATATCTAAACTGAAAGTATCTCCTGACCTAGTCGCGGCCTAGTCCGTTAATGACTTAGATATCATGGTCGGTATAATGAGTAACGTGTGAGGCGAGGATTGAGCTGCTACGATGCAGCACGTGTAAGGTGGATAAGAATTGTTGTGTGAGTAGTGGTGGAGGTGAAGGTGGGCGTGCACGTGGCCAGCGTGTGGTACACGCACTCGGGCCCGCTGCTGCGCGAGCTGCGCTCGTGCCTGGCGCAGTTCCAGCAGTACCTGGCCAACCTGGCGCGCTCCATCCGCGCCGCCGCCGCCGACATGGCCATCGGCCTCGTGCACCCCAGGTGCGCGCACTCCGTCTTCTACACCCTTATTACATTCATCAGAATATATCTTTTTCCCTATATTGTAATTGTTAATTATTAATAAAAACAGAACTAATTTACAGGACACGTTAACCGACTCGACCACATAAAATAGAATTTGATCTGTATCATATGATTTAAATGTATTTGGCTCATTGTATAATGTTTAATAGACCTATTCGTCAATTCCAACACGCGGGCTACTGGAGGCGTTGATGCAGCCAAATAGAACAATCAGTACGAGTACAAAACAATAGCGTTTTTATATTCAGTAGGAGTCGACATTTTCTTAGTTAAGTCAATAGTAGTTGAACATAACATACTTTTAACTATTGAAGAAAGAGTTTCTCTTGAAGTTGAAATTTCAGTAATGTGATTTATACACCATGTGATTCAAGCTTCACTGTGAAGGTTTGGAATACAAATAGATCGGTCATTGTATAAACACGGTAGTTGAGCTCAAAGGTTTTATCCTCCTTTTTATTGTTTGGCAGACTTATTGCACCGTTGCGGCTTCATCTACTACTTCTCTTTAAACTTTCGTCTCTTTAAACATTTTATAATATCAATCTGAATGGTTTTACGATTTTTACGATTTTTAAATCGATTGATTAAACACGACACTTCTATATAGTCCACTATTAACTTTTTTTCATTTTTGGCGAAATTAATTTTCGAATTAAAACATTTTTGCCTTGTAATTAGAGTCTACGCTTTTTTGCTCACAAAATTGTATATTTAAAGAGTTAATGACGATAATAAATTGAAGTGGATCGATAGAGAGATCTCGACGCCATCTTTAAGTAATAAGCGAGATATAAAAAATACAAGGAAAAGAAAACGAGACCGTTAAGCTTGCATCGTACCATGTTCAGGGGCGATTCGTTGTACGTCAACCCGCGACTGTCGCAGTCGGCGGAGGGCGTGTCGCCGCGCCGCCGCACGGCCAGCGCCGGCTGCTCGCTGGACGAGCCCGCTGAGCGCGAACGCGACGACCAGACCGTCGTGCTCAGGTACGTACGTTCGGCTATTAAGCGTCGGGCTATTAATAATTAATTTATAATGTCCCGGGACATCGCTACACACGGCTGTCTGATCCTAAAGTAAGCATCAAGAGAGCTTGTATTATTGTAACTACACAAATGATAAACTGTATAATATATACTTGTTGGAAATATATACTCACAAAGATTTTACACCCAGACACAGAACAAATATTTTGTGCTCATGTCACAAATATTAATTATGGGTGTGAATCAAACCCACGATCCCGGCGCAACAGTCTGGCTTAAGCACTGCACAAAAGGGCCAGTTATATTTTTATACTATTACTCGATATGAGGTTTAAAACAGAGTGGCTCCAGCGAGCGAGTCGAAATAAAGGAGGTCGGATCAACATTTATATCAAGGCAGATCGCTATGCGTCTGCCACGAGTGGTACGAGTAGTAGTGGAGTCGGCGGCTAGTGTTAATTAACAGTGGCGTCGGGGCCGCGTGCGTGTTGCAGCGTGAGTGTGCAGCTGGAGTCGCCGGTGGCGGTGGTGGCGCGGTCGGCGCGCAGCGCGGCGGTGTTCGTGGCGCACCTGGGCCGCATGAGCCTGGCTGACGCGGCGGGCGCGGCGGGCGCGGCGAGCGCGGCGAGCGCGGCGCGGCGCGCTCTCTACGTCGTCAGCGTGCGCGACATTTCGCTCGTCTCCGTAAGTCTGCCTGCTCCGTCTACACTTGCATCTAGCTCGACTGACAAATTTATTCGTTTGAGTTTTTGTTGTTACTACGAAACGTTTATACAGTGTTATGGAGCTTTAGCAGTTATTACCTTAGAGTCATCAATTTTAGGGGTTTTGGGAGTAAAGGTCTCCTAGGTTCAACTCCTTAGACGCCGCCTTAACATTCGAAAATCACTCAGCTTTCTCAAATTAACACAATCGACAGCTTTTTACCAACTTATCCGTTTTTATAAATGGACTAATGGTTTAACAAATTTTTACAAGGATATTTTATTAAATGTACTGAGCGTCCATACATACGTACATATACATATGTAGTCATGGTATACAAAAATTGTTGATAATGCCCAGGTTACCTGTTGAGAGGTTAAATGGTTCGGTAATAACGGTGTCTTTCAATCGGCAGTTAGAAGTCAATGAAAATCAACTGAGGCAGCAGCTGGCGAGCGGGACAGCCAGCATGGCGGAGATGTATGACGTGTCGCGCGGCCGACCCGTATTGCACGACACAGAGCTGCAGCTCACTATCTCCTACGAGGACCTACATGATGGGCCCCAGGTGCGGATATACTCAGGATTCCTTGCGTAGGGAATACGAAATCGATACTAACCAAGAGAAAAAGGCTAATAGGATGGTCTGGCAGGACACCATACGACATTATTCTAATTTTACAGTAGAATAATGCAAAGAAAGAAGCCTCACGAGGGTGAACGAACTGTTCCGTTGTAGGTTTAGGATAACTTCCTAGCAATGCTTTTAAATATTCGCTTCAAACATCCATTGTTTCAATTTCTAACCCATGTTATAAATCATTACCAACTTATCCAAGTTTTTAAGGCTTTCATGATTGTTCATACTACTTATTTATCCTAACACTTATCTATAGTATTTAAACTGCGCCAGTATATTCAATTGTAAAATGAACGACGATGTTGTCAGTGTTCGATCAGCGGGCGAGTGGTGGGCGAGCTGCACGTGACGGCCAGCCGCGAGCAGTACGAGCAGCTGCTAGACACGCTGCGCTGGGTCAGCGGCGCCGCGCACGACGGCGACGGCGCGCCGCACGTCGACCTGGTACGCACTCGCCGGCTGCTCGATGACATCTACGCGTATAATTATGACCTACTTACTGTAAACAAATAGGCGCAAACAGTTGCCGGCCATTAGTCTTGAATTAATTTTGAAAAAACATCTGTAGTTTAACGTTCACGTCAGACGTCTTAAAAAACAGTACGTGTTCTTCACTTAAGGTTTCGGAGTTATTGTAATATCTATCGCAGAGAATGCTCCTCGATTTCATTTGAACTCCTGAATGTGTATGCGGACTGCTTGAATGTGCAGGAGGAGGCGGGAGGAGGTGCGGCGGTAGGGGCGGGCGCGCTGCAGGAGCCGGCCGTGCCCACGCTTCAGCTGGACCCCGCGCTTCGCGCCGCCGTGCTGGCCGTGCCGCCGCCGCGCGCGCTCGCGCCGCGCCACCACACGCCGCTCACGGGTGCGTCCAGTCTCCGCCTACCACCTTTTCTTCAATATTTATTGCATCCTACTTTCAATTCGAAACTCATCAAGTTCACGGAACCCTAGCGATGGTGACGTTAAATGGGTAAAGACTTCCGGGAATCGCCCCTTAACGGCAAGAATACCCTCTGGAGACCCGATGACGTTAATTAACCGCAACTGTGGCACAATTTTCCTTTCAGTGTCGTTCGAGCTCTCGACCTTCACGGTGGAGCTACGCGCAGACCTGGGCGGCGGTGAGCGGAGTCTGGTCGCTCTTACTTTCCGAGAATTCTCCCTCACATATGACCATTTGCACCCGCACGAGACTACGTTGCAGGTCGCTATAAATTTAAAGTGTCGACAATTTACACTTAAAACCATTTACCTTGTACATATGTATATATGTTTTCTAATTCACTCTATTCAAATCAGCGTAATATGCGTATATATGTTTTCTAATTCACTCTATTCAAATCAGCGTAACATGATCGAAACAATGTAGAGAATAAAGTATCTTAATCTCATATGACTGCTTCGTTGATCGAGTAGTGAATTTGCGCTCAATGTACATAGGTATGCATATGTATAGGCACACCCACTATTCCACGGTGGGACACATAACAAAACTAATGATAAGTTTTTGACAATGTTTTGGCGTTCGATTGTTTTAAATGTTCGTTAAAGTTGAAGTGTCTCGCCAGGTATCACTTCACTCGATCACAATGGAAGACCTGACAAAGGAGCCCGACTCGAAACATCGGATGTTGATGGTGTCGCACACGCCGCCCATGCCTCCTAAGGCCGTGTACGTGTCCAAGTCGTGCCCGGACTTTGTGACAGAATTCCCCGACGACGTGTCCGTGGCTAGTTCACTGGTGTACATGAAACCGAATTCTACATCGCTGCCCAGTGAGCTGAACGTGGCGGAGGGGGTGCCGGATCGAGACGTGGGTGTAGCTTGTTTTATAGTCAGTAGGTTTATTTCGGGCAAGATTAAGTACTACTTTTCAGGAATTCCTAACAAGGAACATTATATATTGTAATTACTGCAGCCTAACGCTAGTTTTTAGATTTTACTATAATTTTTGAACGTTACGTTATTAAGTATATGCTGCGTTAAAAGTAACAAGATTAGAATGTTAACGCCGCGTTGATTCAATAAACTGGTCGCGCACGCCGGTTGGTATTATAGTCCGATCGACAATTAACGATGGACGATAACGTCAGCAGCGGCGCGCGCGGGCGCGGCGCGCGGGCCGCGAGCGGTGCGAAAGCGTGTGCGGCGCCACGCCTCCCAGTTCGCCGCAGGGGCGGGCGGACGGCGCGGGCGAGGGCGGCGACGACGGCGCGGGTGGCGGCAACCTAGTGTGGCTGTCGGTGCACTCGCGCCACCGGGCGCATCCGCGCTTCCACGACCTCTACGATAAGGTGACCTCTTCCGCGTCTAATCGTTGCTGCGGCGAAAACTATCGCATTTGTATTGGTGCTTCATTTTTAAAGCTTTTTATTATACAATGAGCCACGAGGATTACTTTTTCTTACCTACGTAGGTTTCCTTCAATGTATACGTTGCAATGGTTTCGCTATCATGAGGAATTCTTTTGTAGGTGGAGAAATTAACAAAGGTGGAGTTCAATTGTTTGAAGCTCGTGCTAAGTATCGATAGTTGGGTGGCGGTCCTGGACTTCTTTGGAGTCGCCGGCGACGAACCGACCTCTAGTCCGCCCGCTACTGAATCTCATCATCATACCAATGGTAAGCTTTTGAGTAGAACCTAAAACTGTATTAGGTACACCGTCTGGATCGGTTACGATTTCTATTAGTTTTTATGCCTCTGAAAGTCGTAACAGTCAGTGAGATATTATCGTACCTATATATATACTGCTACTGTTATTGAAAAAATGTGACGAGTGAATTTTTTTTAAATCTAAGCGGAAGCGGAGAATTCAGCTGCAGAGGGCGGTTCGGCGAGTGAAACCGAAATGAGCGTGCGATCACTGTCGGTGGTGGTGGTGGGCAAGCGCGGGGACGCGTGCCGCGCGCTGGTGACGCGCGCGCACCTGCACATGCGCGGGCACGCGCGCGGCGGCCGCAGCGTACGCGCGCGGCTCGGCGCACTCGCGCTGGCCGACCTGGCGCCGCGCGCGCCGCTCTGGAGGGATCGCCTGCGCACGCGGACAAGTCACGCGCTCACCATCGACTATCACAGGTGATCGTTGTCTATATCGAAATATTGCGACTATCGTACGATCATATTAAATAAAGATACATAAAGATATTAGTGTTTTGATATTTTCTATAAAAACGTATTTTAATATTCCTAGGCTCAGTCCATCGGACGCGGCCGCGGCAGGTCACGAAACGAGTTTGTCCGTGGAAATGGGTCCGGTGACGTACGTACACACCCGTCGCTTCATACTCGAGTTACAAGCGTTTGCCAGGGATTTCAGTTTGCTCCGGCGCGTGATTATGCAAGCTCGACGGAAAGTAAGCTGTAGCAGTTTTTGTGATTTTTAGATATTTTGATCTATACATTTCTAATTAAATTTATAGAAAGAAAAATCTATACATATTAAAAAATTCGCGAAATTTCCTATTAGGTATCGAGTGCAATGGTGGACTCGACGCAGCCGCAGCGCATGCGGCTATCGTTGCGATGCTCCGCGCCCCTTATCGTGGTGCCGATGTCGGATCGTAGCCGCGCTGCGCTCGCTATCGAAGTTCAACTGCTTCAACTCGACAACCGCTTCCGACGCGCTGGCGACTCGGACACAGTCAGCTCTCTACTCGACCCCGACAACCGTGAGATTAAGCTTTTCAAACATTTACCGATCGAACGACACCCTGACGATATAAAATGTCATTACTCGTGACGGCACGACTGACGGTGGCGGGCGGTTCCAGCGGCGCGGTCGACGTTGGACGTGCGGCGCGTGCGATTGGAGGGCGTGTCGCTGTGGTGCGCGCGCGGCGGACGCGGCCTGGCCGTGCGGCGCCGCGGCGCGCCGCTGCTGCCCGCGCCCGCGCGCCTCACGCTCGCGCTGGAAACGCGCCTGTCGGACGCGCACGACGGTGGGTTCCGCTGCCGCACGCTGTACGCTGCGTTCCGGAGCACCCACCTAATGATCGTTTTTGTTATTCTATCCAGTGCCGGACGTGACGATTCAAGGTACGTTGACGACGCTGCAGCTGGCGCTGGACGCGACGCAGTACAGGTTGATCCGTGGCGTGCTGATGCATAATTTGGCGGAGCCGTGTTCCGAACTGCTGCCTCCGCCACCACCCGCGACACCAGTGCCGCCGACGCATCAGGTTTGCCGGCTGTTGTTCGTAAATAATTTATTATAATTTTAAAACATTTTGTTGTAAGCTTTTATTGGCTACAATTGTACTTATTAGAGAATTACAATATATTTATATATACTCACTTTCTAGGTATGGACAACGTGGTCCATGAAGCTGGACTTGCAGGACGTTAACGTCACGCTCCGAGGGCAGCACAACGAGCCGCCGCTGGCCTGCATCAACTTCATTAAGTCGCGTCTCCTGGTGGAGAACTACTCTGACCTGAGTCAGGACATCGACCTTGTGTCGCAGGTGCGAGTGGTTCACTCCGTAGCGTGCCGTAAGCAGTGGGTCCGAGCGCCACTAACAACATCGTGTCGCTTGCAGGAGATCCTGGTGAGCGACACGCGCTACACGGCTGAGCCCGCCAACCGCCGCGCCAACGTGTTCAGCCACATCGTGCAGCCGCTGCCCGATCACCGCCACAGCGTGCAGGCTGAGGTGCACGCCAGGTCCTCTCCACTATAATTATATATAGTTGACCGCATCTGCACCAATACCAATACAATTCTTGTTTATACATACTAGAAGTTCACATAAATGTTTTCAACTATTTCAATAATAATCGACCCATTTGTCATTCCACTGTTGGAATATGGGTCTCCTCTCATATTGAGAGGGTTAAGGCCATAG
>DWME01007887.1:0-12193 GCA_018244795.1 Parelbella ahira ahira
CGGGACTTGGTTAACGTAGCGTAGCACGCCCTCTAGCTAGGTGGAGTGACGATATACGCAAAGTGGCTGGCAGTGGTTGGATACGAAGAGCTGAAGATCGAGCGCAGTGGCGTGCCATTGGTGAGGTCTATGACCAGCAGTGGACGGGAGTAGGCTGCTAATGATGATGATGAATACGAAGATTAACAGTTCTCAAAATGATCAGATTTCAAAACGTCCCAAGTCCAAAACTGTCCAATAAAAATTTAGTCTTTTTTAAATGCAGAAACAAGCTCGCGTTTGGCTGCAATCTCACCTGATGGAAAGCGAGATGCATGTGTCTAGTCATTTTAGAGAAATGCGAGAATGTGTCTAGTCATTTTAGAGAATTAAGATTGTTTGAAACCATTGCAAATTAGGGAATTAAACATTCTGAAACTGGATATCCGAAGTTTATTGTCTACAAAGATGTAATATTATCTTATAATAATTGAATAGAACAGCCGCTGTGGTGACGGTAACGACAACTGAAGATCTCGCAGAAGCGAACGAGAATGGCGGCGACGGCGGCGGCTGGCACCCGCAGCTGGCTCACCTGCCGCAGTTGCCGCACTTGCCGCAGCTGCCGCACCCGCTGCAGCCGCGCCAGGTGAGCCCCGCGCCGCCGCCGCCCGTCGCCGTCGAGCTCGAGGTGGCCACCACCGACATGTGGTGCCATACTTAACTTGTCATCAAAGTAGGATCCAATTCAAAGCTTAGTAAAAAATAAAACTAATAATTAACTTTATCGTTACTTATTATTAATGATTATTATAAAAAAATCCCTGAAATTCTGTGCAGAATCAATAACAGCATTGCTAATAGCGAGCTCTGTTTCCTAAATCTTTTAAACGTTTTGCGTCTAACATCGACTTTATTACTTTACCCAATGTCTTGTTATCGTACATTATAAAGGAGTTGATTTCTTAATTGCTTTTAGAAAAGGTATCGTAATTAGTGGCCAGCGGCAACTCATATCAGCTTTGTTATATTCGAATTGCTAAAAATTCACAATTCACTTTCTCTTATATTACATTATTCCATTTTCTGAAATACAACAAAAGTTAAGCAAGCCGCCGTAATACATAATGCTGACAAGTTTTATGTAATTGTGTCGTAATTTAATCCGTACCCCCTTAGAGCTGTTGGTAAATTTGTTTACAGTAGTTATATCAGACGGACGAGGTCGGTGTTAAAACACTTTTACCCACAAACGCCCAATCGATACGTTGTATAGGCCAAATCGATAACTTTGATTTGTACACTTTGTTTTTAATTAATATAATATGATAAGGCAAGTAAAATTTTATTTTCTAGTCAAGTAGACTTGTGTGTTGAGTTTGATTGTGTCAATAAATGTTTTGGAAGTACTTAGATGTTTTTATTTTACACAACTCATTGCAAACATTCTGCGTGTAAAGAAACGTGTTTTAATGCCGGCATCACCTGAATGCGTTAGTGAATTTCGAATTGACAGCGCTCGTTTTTAATCTGTATTCATTTTTATTAATAAACTGGACCACAACTTTTACAAATCGAATTGTGATATTGTGGTATCAGTATCTAAAAGTTTAATTTGATAAAACGTGCGCAGCATATAGTAAGTGAAGAAATTGAATCAAAATTAAATGTAGGCCTTAACTTCAGGTGGTGCCGAGTCCCTCTGAGGGGGACGACAAGTTTAAATGCTTGTACCTGCTTGTCGAGACCGCTGTGGCTGTTCGACAGAGAGAGAAGGAACAGGAAGAGATTTTAACCCTCTAGCTTAAATATAACTAAAATCGTCATAAGCATCATCATTTATAAATAGGAGAGCCTTTATTGAGAGGTCTTGTTAAGGTTCCCAACTAAGGTCACTAATTAGTTTAATCCGTATTCACATCGTGACAGTTTTCAGGTATTAGGGAACTTGTCGTGTAGCAGCGTATCTTAAAAAATATTGTCGTTATGACTTAATTCTAGAACACACTTCAAAAAGGTATAAATAGAGATTAAGTAATGTTGGTAACAGTTCTCGCCGAGTTACATTTAAAGAGGGGGTTAAGATCAATAAAATGAGTTACATAAATGTATGAGCCTTCGTCAACTTTTGAGCTATATGTATTTTAAGGTTATTTTAAAGTACCAATTCCTAAAGCTGTATATCTTAACACTATACATATTTCTTTTAGTTAGCCGTGGACATTTGTGAATTTTCCAATCCTAACGCACAATAATTGTACCTATAAATTAAATTTGTAGAATAAACTTGACCTGTTAAAATAATGCTATCTAGCCTTTAAGAGGTCATCCATTAACGGAAAATTGCAATATTAAAAAAATATGGGTTTCGTAACCATAGTAATGTGGTCTTAGTCAATTGTATTTTTAAGATGGTTTAAAAAAAAAACCGTTAGCCGTTCCATGTTTGAACACCGCTCAACTTTCCAGTGTCTATTGTCTATTAGAAGCTATATTTTTTAAGTTGTCTATGCACTTAGAAGTTAAGCGTATTTTTCCGGATTACTTGTAAGAAAACTGCTACCTTTTATTAAAATATATTATGGAAATTTCTACTTATTAATTCATACAGTATACAATTTTATAATGAAACAGGTTACTTTCGATGGTGGTTTTATACCGTGATGTCATTGCGTAAAATACTAGAGCCAGCTGTACCTTTGAACGGTTTCGCTGGAGCCAGGGATTTTGGGTTGCATTATAACAATGCGATATATCTAAAAAACAAATTATGAGGACGTATAAAATTTACACAATAATCATTTGTGTCCAGAAAAATAAAAAGTTATTTGTATAATATTTATGGATATACTTACGTAAAAAGTTCGATTCGATTCGGGATCAAGGCGTCGCTTCGACTGAGGGCCTCTTCCTCACAACAATTACAGATGAAATTCAATTGTTAGGTACAAATGTCGATAGGAAATGAAGTGCAAATGTAACAGAATAAAAATATATTTATTTTAATCAACAATTCATTAAAGTAAATTACAATAATATTTACAAGAGTGGTGTTGGCTGGCTCCGGCTAGGCCACTAGTGGGTCGAGGACGGCTTGCACCTCGCCGAAGATCGCGTCTACGGTCTGCTCCGCGTTTATCTGAAATTTAGAGTAACAAACTCACAAGGTTGTTTCACAGGTTTTCGAATATATAACACGATTTTTTGGGAGAAAAAAGAAATAATTTCACTGATTGAACTACCTTCAATGTTTAAAAAGACTTGCAAAGTCGCACGGAACGTTTAGGTACTGACTGTGATTAAATTTTTAGAGGATATTCTCATCAAGGTGTTCAAAATGAACGCAGATAAACCATTGGCAATATTCAGAGCAACGATGTAATAAGTTTAATATAAGTACATCTGCTCTTCTATATATTTGTTCAGGTAAGGAGGAGGGTCGAAACATACACCAATCGGCGACAATATATAGAGGCAAACAGGAATAGATTAAAATATATGGATATAGCAGATACACACCCTCTTCAGTTTGTCGGGGTACTGAGCGAGCACCAGGTCGTTGTTTTCGAGGAAGGTCTTGAGGCGCAGCTTGATGGTGTCCTCGTTGTCGTCGGCGCGGCCCGAGCTGGCGGCGCGGCCCAGCAGCCGCTTCGTCAGCGTCTCCGATGATGCTTCGAAGTAGAGGATCACCTGGAATCACCAAAAACAATCAAAAACCCCAATGCCGCGTGGTGTGCCTGCTGATGTTGGCTTCCTTCCCATTAGTCTCCAATTTTTATACAGCTAGGTATAGTTTAACTACAAATGCTTTACTGAGCCTTCAGTATAATTAAGAATCCTTTTGCAGTGATACAGACGGTGGGATAAATGTTGAGATAAAATGTTTTTTCGTTTCAATAATATAAATTACATGTATCTACATATTAAACGATACTCTTCAATGTTAAGAACAAAATGTACCTAAGGCGCTTGGGAAGTATGAAAGCACTATCGCATGATTTATTCTGCGAAGATGTATTCTTCTTCTTAGCGTGTCGATGACAAACACATTTTAAGTCCCTAAATGGTTTTAGCCCAGAATTTTGTTCTACACTCCTATGTTCTACACTCCTCTGCCTACCCCTTCGGGGATTAAAGCCGTGATGTCATGTTTAAACGGGCCGCTTGTTGCGTGTGTACATTTGTACCAGCAGATTATTTAGGCAACACTTAGTTTAAAGCGATGTATAAATAATATTTGTATTTTAAATATAAGGGTGTCTCATTAATAATGTCCGTTTTCTGTATCAACTTTATTTTTTTAAAAGTAATCATTAACAATAAAAGTAGGTATAGACTATTTTATTCTACTGTTTAATGCATCGATCAGCAAGTTTTTGAGTTTGTTATAAAATAATTTCTGTGATTTAGAGTTAATGTACGAAATTCGATCAAAATTACCGTAGATACTTTACGTAAGCCGACATTACTAATAAGTCAATTTGCTACTGACTATGCTATTGAATTTAGACATCTGTTATGTTTCATATAACCTAAATTATAAGAAAAAAAAAAATTAAATTAGTACAATCATATGATCATCTTCATGTACGCACCGTAACAGGCGCGATGGTCTTCTCAAACGCGATGCCCTGCGACTTCTCGCGGGGGTAGCCGTCTATGAGGAAGCCTTTCGCTTCTTCCGCTCGAGCCAACATCGCCTCCTTAAGCAGCTCTAGGACTATCTCGTTTGGCACCAGCTCACCTGCAATTCGCAATAAAACCTAACCAGTTTATGAAAAAAAACGATGATCACTTATTTACTTGAACACATGCATAATGGAGTTAAATAAAAAAGTGCTGGTCAGATTCGCACAGTAAAATTTAATGTCACATGGAGTCCCAGTCTATATAGGCAATACAATAAAAAAGATTTATTCAAAATGCTCAAGTAGGTGTCTCGTGACACTGAAAAAGGCAGTCATTTAGGCAGTCGTTTTAAAAATGAAAATTTGCTCGGTTTGATTAAAGATATATATATAGATTAATATAACTCGAAGAACTCGTGCAGTGCACGAGGGCCGGATTGTGCTCTTCTTTTAAGATTGGACGATCGAGCCGAGTGGAATATAGTGTTTCGAATTTAAAACTAATTTGACAAGTAACACAATTCCGTGTTTAACTGACAGTTTGTTCAATAAAATAATTCACATATTCTTGCCAAAAATACGTAATGTCAGGTTTTTTTTTTAAATCAAACAGTCCTTTAAACGCTGTAATTAATAAAATGAATTTAGTTTTCAAGCCAATATAGTAGAATAGCTTGGTTCGCGTGCTGTAATTATACGATATCATCGATCCATACTTAAGCTATAGCAAGTGCTTCTCGAAGCATGTATTTTGCTGTCTTTACACTTTCGATGGATAATGGAACCTCTTTATAAACGCTTCTTGTAAGTTTTCATAGTTGATCGTTACATAGAATAGCCATTTTTGTTCTACTTGAGTAACGTTTAAATTTTTTTAATAAATTTATATGTATGTGTGTAACAGATTATGAGGGTAAGAAGAACCAGATACATATGTATATGTAATTCTGTTTTGACACTTTTATAAAAAATAAGTTCATCAATTGCTTAAAATACATACAATTATTTAAAATTAAGTTCGTTGCTGTCTTAAAACAAATTTCGTCTATCGTAATGATTATATTAAAAAGACGTCGGACAATTTCAAAGTTAGCGATAAGCCAATTCATAACTTTGTCACACATGGAAAGTTTTCGAAACATAAGGCTAACTTATTTAATATTGCGAGTTAGCCGTCTACTGCATTTTCTCATAGCTGAGAACTGAACAATCGTTTTGGATCACATGGCCTTGATATACACAAACGTTAGCACGATGATAGATATAAGAATAGAGTGCCCACGCGCTATCGCAGCTACTGAATATAAGAAAATATTTAGTCAATCGCTTCTGTTTATTTTCGTAACTCAATAGCTTCCATTCTATACATTTTATATTGTAAGAAATTGCATTGAAATCCACATTATATGAACTTACTAGTTACTACACGAGTAAAAATAAATGGACAATTACGTTTTGTTTATCATCACTTTCATCATCAGCCTGTATTACAACATGGCTAAGCATATTTCTCCCCTAATGGTTTCCAACGAGTCCTGTTTTTGCTAAATAAACATTTTAGTCAAATCCATCAAATACATAGAGTAGCCTACTGGTAAGACAGACACGCAACCATAAATATAATTCGTATGTTCGATATTATAGAAGAGTTACGAACTCGAGATTTGTCAATTTTAATAAACAAATATTACATTTTGTGCATAATGTAATGAAAACACTTGCGACGTACTTTCCAGGTCACAATAGCTTCAATATATAACTGTGGTTGGGATTTATTGAAGATCCTGTTGGTCTTGGAGCAGCGCTGGATGCTGGTATATATTACTATGAATTTACTTACAATACTTTCATGGTCCCTACAATAAGGTGGAATAATACTAATAACCGTTTGATCCCAAAGTTAGAGAGTTTGGAGCAACAATATGTTGTTCATCATACCTCTTTCCATGATGCCGGTGAGCATTTTGGCCCTGTCGGAGCCACTCTTGACTTCGGCCCGTAGCAGGTCGCCGGTAGAGAGGTGGGTAAACCCGTACTTGGCGATGATCTTCTCGCATTGCGTGCCTTTACCAGAGCCGGGACCGCCTAGCACCCACACGACAGGCTTCTTGCTTGTGTCTATTGGGGCCTGTTGAAAAGCACAAATATTTTAGCGTTCATACTATCAAATTATTGATAATAACAAAAATGTCATTATTAACAATGCATTAAAGCGTTAGAGAAGTGTTAAAAAGTAAATACAAAATTCAAGAAGTAAATTGCAAACGGTTACCAAATTTTACTCGTAAACATTGACAATTGTTCTCAAAGTGTATCTCACCCTTCCTTTAAACGCTTTACATTTTGGCGACATGCATTGTAATGGGCAAGCTGGATATTTCTCTATGATCGGTTCCTTACAGGGCTCGCAGACCCTTTCTTCCATTAACGATTAAACAGTTTACAGTGATGTTCATAAAACAAAATGATTTTTTCATGTACCGTTACGAACTATTTTGGAAAATATGCGAGTATACTTTATAACAACATCGTTTTGACAGGAGATTTAACCTTCGTACAAAAAATAATAGGAGACTTGGTTTTTTGTCTTTCTTTTTATAATGTGCCAGTTTTATTACCGTAACTCAATTTCCGCTAGCGCCAAGGGCAGGCGAGGAACATGTTGAAAAAAAATTTAAGAGGAAAGATCAGCAAGTGTATAAAATAATGAAATGTTGCTATGCAAATTTATATATTGCTATATTCCGGTGACCAGACAGACAGGGGACAATAACGTCGAGGTGAATTTTGGCTACTTGTAACAGAACCAGCTCAGTTTTGTTTTTTGAACTATCTAAAACTAAAACGCTCCGTCATGATATTCGCTTTTAGACTAAAGTCTACAGTATAATAGTTACTTAATAGTACTATTGAGCAGTCTGTATGTCTGTTTGTGCTTATAATCCATTTCTATGCATTTTTTCATATCGGTACTTTCAATATCTGCTTAGAAAAAGAAGAACATTACTGAACGCTGATGTTATGTTCAGCCAATTACTCAAAATAATACCAACGCGGTCCTGTCTTTCGTTAACTCGAACCAGATTCTATTTTCAGCGTCAAAGTGACAATGACCGTAGTGTGTAGAAGCTGACAGACAAATACACAATGTTATTAGAGGTCGTATATTAATATTCACGTTCCGTTTCACATTTCTACGCTAATTGTAAGCCACGACCAATCAATTAAGTTTACAGATTTTGACAATTACGAATGACAGGTGTCAGCGTTACTACACAGGCTATACTAAGTTTATTACAAGAAAATATTGAAAAAATATATTTAAAATTAATACTATGTGTTATAGTCACTATGGATTATAATTTTAGTATTACAGCTTAATATAAAAAATTAAATTATTCGCCATAATTAATTATTTCCCTCCTCAAATAAGGAAACATTTGAATGCGGTAATATTTAATTTAAAAATTAAATGAACCTTCAAGAATGTGTCCTTGATAACTCATTTAACCATATTATCTTTATGGTAAGCAATTATCACAGCCCACACAATACTATAACAACTTTATATGTATACTTCTCGGCATAAAGCCATAATATGGAAGGCTATGATATTGTTACTTTATATCGTTACGTTACTTTAACTGAACACAAACATGAATTTTATTTCTTGTATGCTCTCTGTTTACACTGTTAGGAATCTGGTGTAATTATATATAATGTATAATAACTATATATAATATGTAATAACTATATATAATTATATATAATAATAATAGGCACACAGCCACTACAAGTCATTAGTCAATCTCATAACATCTATAACAATTTAATTCAAGACATCTTACAAATTTGGAGTCAGAAATATGTTCAGCTATTACTCCAGTAAAGTATAAATTTGCACAGCGGTCACATTTGCTATAGAAGATGATTCATAGAAGCCCGACTGCAGCACAGTAAGCAATTACTCTGTCACGACGTGATATATGACTGTATTCTCCGAGCATAACGCTCTCCCTTTGGCTCCGTGCGAGGCGTTAGGGTTGATCCCGACAATGTAGGTCAGCAGTTGCCACCCAGCAGCACTGGGTAGCAATTTGTATCAGCTGGCGAAGTGTTAACTCGCACCTTTATATGATAAATTTCATTCAACTGGTTTTTACCTGATTATTTTTTCTTAATAAGACACAATTTGTGTAAATTAGAACAACGTGTGAACAGTCTTTGATATTCATTTCTCGCTTATGTAACTTACGTAAATCTTTATGATGAAAACGTATTAAACGTATTAACTTGAAGGAGAATTACTTGATACACTTCTGCTCGGCATCCCCTTTGTCTGGTTACATCTCGTGAATATCTCCTAAACTTTTGGTCGATATAGATAAATCATTAATAAAGTATTTAACCGATTATTTTCTTTTTGAGGCCTTTTATAATTTAGCAATTCCATTGATGAATGAAGTAACAAAACTAGCCTATTTTTCAGTCACTCCTATCGTGATTAAATTCCTTACAATTTTTTTGGATGTCACTGGATGTTACAGCATGTTCGGACAGTTAACACTCTTTTCATTTTAAAGCGTATCTGTTTTTCTCTTGAGCATTTTGTGTTGTCCGCAAGGTGGGTCAACATGTTCCACATTTGACAATCGGACATGCGAGAACTAGAGCTGAGAGAGAATTGTTGGTGTTTTAAATGGTTTAGTAGAAAATTACCTTTAGATAATATCTCCAATCGAATTCCTTCAGCTCAAGAGTAGCAGCGCACACTAGCGTCAACACATAAACAAATGCGTACTTGGCGGCGCTCTCTTCGTGAGTTTTCATTTACCCGCATCCAACTACTGAAACTGACTGAAGGTCGGATCGTACTAATCTCAAGCGATATAAACAGTTGGAGTCACGGCTGCGAAAAATAAAATCAAACGAAGTACTTTTATTTTCATGATATCTTTCTCTTCGCGTTGTTTTCTTTCGAACCTTTTTAAATTTCAATGTAGTTTTATTTGTTCTCGTCTGTACATATCCTGGTTGTGCAGTAACATTCGGTTATTCAATTGTATTATAAATTTCTATTGCATAGGTATTTTAATTTTCACACACGTGAAAACACTGATTCATTAAATCGATTTTAATCAACCGTGAGTTGTTCAAGGAAATGGACACAGTTTTCAATTCACCGTAAATGTTAAATATATCTATTGAAATTTTATTTTTTTTATTGTATCGTCTAACAGATCGAGTTAGATATCAATGTACTGTTGCGTGGGAAAGTTCAGTTTGAATTAAAAGAAGGTGAACTCAAAAGTATTAAGACACTTTAACACCGGCTTGCAAAATCACTTTTGCAAATAATGTACTACCGTTTAAGTTAGTCCGCGTTTATTTACATGATACACTTGTACGTTGTCGAGTGGGACATTCGGCCGACGCGTTGCCAATTGGCTGAGCGACGCGATCATCCCAAACGATCTTGGGAGCGACTGGATCATTTTGGAGAAAATATCTTCAGTTCGTGCACGTCACGAAATCCCACACGCTCCCGGTGGGTAAACATGCCAAAACTGCCAAATGTACATTCACGTCGCAGTACATTCGTATTTACTGCAATTACTGTAAAAATTTTGCAGGGTTTACAAAAACGTAACATTACGTCTTTAATCCCCGAAGGGGTAGCTAGAGGAGTGTAGTACACTCCCACGTTTTACCAGTTACATTTTAGTCCCATGGAACAGGTGGTGAGCCTATTGGCATACATCGAGCACAATTTCTGACTCCGAGTCACTACCAGAAATTCTAAGTCAGAAAAATCCAATAGCACCCGACCCAGGATTGGAACCCAGGACCTCCTGATCGGCAATCGCACTTGCAACCGCTCGACCAACGAGATAGTCAAGTCAATATTTACAGTTTATAAATAATACTTAGTTTTATACTAGCATCGTCATGTGCCTAACTTTTATAGTTCAACACTGCTAATCGTTTTTTTTCTCCTTACCTAACCAAGTGTCGCTTGGAGAGTTCACGACTTCTCTTACGTCGTCGTCGGTGTCGCCGGCGTCGGTGCTACAAGTGATATTTAATTTCGGATCATTTATTTTTGCTAAAGTAAGAAGAGCGTATGTGGTTTTGAACTAATTGAAAGAATACATAATTATGTACAAGAGTTAAATCTCCTATTTTTATCATTATTTCCATGAATAATACCGTGAGTTTGAAGACCAAGGATATGTGTAATTCAGCACACGGCTACTAAAAGCATGCGGTCTGCAAATGTAGAGTGCTGGGTAATGCCGCCAGAACTTACAATTAAAGCGAATTCGGTATCCCTTGTCCGAGGAAACGAGGCGTGTACGAGGCCCCGAAGTGTCGTCTTGCGTAATAAAAACTTCCAACATTCGCATTTATTTCAAGATTTTTGATTACATCGTTAAAATTATTATTAGAAAATCTAATTATGTATTTTTTAAACACATATTAAATATATAAAAGCGAAAGGAACAGACATACTAGGATTCCAAGATACAAAGGTATCCATATTTATTGTTTTATCGTGGGGTTGTGTTACGATTCTAGCAACGTACAACTCGTAATTTACATATTTTCATAGCTTGATATAATTAAAAATATAGTTTCACTGTAATCTTCAATTTTAGACTTGTTTCAGTGATTAATAAACCTTCATGTGAAGGGTGGTTAAATTAATATAATGAATGTAACATGACATAACTTCACTCCTGTCCTTCTCAAAGGGCGGAAAAGACAAAGAGAGACATTTCACCCGAAATGTATTGTATTTATATATGTATGTACCTATATGTGAACACATCTGAGTTCTCTGATTATCATACGACAAGCTCTGTCCTGTTTGGATACGTCTCATACCCCCTTATTTGTTCCAGGGGTGATCCTTTGACAGAATCAACAGTGATATCAAAACAAGCTTCTGTTACCAGGATACAACTTCATTATGATGAAGAATGAAAGGGATATGTTAAGATTTAATATAATGTCTTCAATTTATCTATTTACAATGTTAAGGCGATACAATGTAATCTCCTTCTGTGCCAATCTGAATGTACGCAAGGCCTATTGCTAACATACTGTCTTAGCGTAAAAATAAATAAAATTTAGGCCACTTTGTATATATTAATTATTGGCTAAGATATTGGACCTATTTACAAAACTTTGGATTTTACTTAGTAAAACAAAACACCGTGGCTCTGACATCCATGGCGCAAATATCACGCAAATATTTCAAGGGAAAATTGAAAACATTTAGCATAATATATAGGATATAAATATTGTGTTTCCATTTTATTTTTTTTGACAATTTGCTTAACACCAAGTTCAATCCATATGAAAACCTTATATCCGAAAATAAATCGCATTGCGCAAATTTCTAGTGTGGCATTGTTTACATAACTTTGAATTAAAACAAATATTTTCGTTACGTTTCGTTCGTTCGAATCCATGGCGCGCACCTCTTTATAAAAGTGCGTTTTAAAGTTTAAATATCACTTGCTAACGGTGAAGGAAAACATCGTGAGGAAACCTGCACACCTTAGAATTTATAAAAAAAA
>DWME01007888.1:0-12192 GCA_018244795.1 Parelbella ahira ahira
GTGGGCGCCGCGCCGCTGCCCGCCGCGCTCTCGCCGGCGCCCGGCGAGCCCAGCTTCACCTGCCCCGACTGCGGCCGCGTCTACAAGCTCAAGTCCTCCCTGCGCAACCACCAGAAGTGGGAGTGCGGCAAGGAGCCGCAGTTCCAGTGCCCCTACTGCGTTTACCGCGCCAAGCAGAAGATGCACATCGCCCGCCACATGGAGCGCATGCACCGCGAGGTGCACATGAAGCCGGAGCAGTACATCAAGCAGGACAACGTGGATGCCTGCACGTAGGCCGCCCGTCCCGCCGCCTCTTAGTCACTACCCAATACTCCATTACTATGTTAGAGTTGTCTGTTCGACGGTATAGTGTTAAGTTTTGCGTATCGTTGTCTATTTGAATTTGATATTGGCACGTTTCGAGATATCGTCTCGATGTTTTCGTGGGAGCGTTGAAATTTGCAAATTCGTATCAGACTCGCAAGTTACTTTCAGAATGTGATAAATGTGATGAAATCTCTTTGTGATAGTGGCGTCAGGCAGTCACGTTAGACGTAATCGCAGTTCTCGAGGACGCGAACCGTGCCTTCAATCGTTACCTACTCCAGTCAACCGATGACTGAATATATAAATACTGAATAGATACCATAAAGAATTTAATCTCATGACGAATTACTCGTAGTATTCACACTGGTTGCAGTTATTTGCAACGGTGTAAGCAACTGTTGCATTTATCCAGTATATTAAGGAAAGTGATTTGTATAGTTACACTTTTTACTCTTGATATATTTTTATGTACAGCATTTAATGTATAAATTATCATTCCCGGTATTTTAATTTTTGAGCGCATTTTGGGCGGTTGTTATGAAGGACAGATTTTAAGTTTGACTACTGTTGTTACCAATTCCAGTTACTAATTTTCACGTTAATGTAAAATGCCTTAATTCTCTTGAAACATGGGAATAATTTATCAGTGGCTAACCGATTTTGATGCAGTTGCAAAATTAATGAGATCTTAACATCTCATTCCGGAATAGAAAAGGACGGATAATGATTTGCGTGTAGAATTGTTTTTCTGTTCTATGTAAATGGTAGTTTTAGATAAAGTGAAGCTATTTGTCGCTTAGTAAGCAAACTCTAGTTCTTTGCCATAATGCATGTTCCATTATTTTTGTAATACTCATGTAAGTTAATTTTTTAATTTCAATTATATTTAGATCTCTTTACGTTTAATGCATTTATTTTACATTAATGTAGGGATACCTGTCGTATCAAGACGATGGAGAAAAAATATTAATAAGTCGAGTTAATTAAGTTCCTTGAGATAAATGTTTATGGACACGTTATTGGATGTTACATTTGGGGCCAATTTTTATTGTTAGGTTTAGGTGAGACAGTCACAACGAGTGCCTTAAAATATATCAGTGGAATCGACAAACTACAGGCACTGCCATTAGATGTTTATAAAAAGAATTTAGCAGCGCACAAATCATGGTCTTATTGACAAGTTCAAATCTAAATCTTCCACGTAGTCGTATAAGTATTTTATACACATTACCATTTAGAAATTATACTAAGTTAGGGACGGCAGCGCGACAAGCAAAATTATTCAATTCGTGTCATAATATAGGAATACATTGATTACCTACACGGCGAGAGCAATTTCTGCAATTGAGTGATTTTGCTGACGTGGTGCCAACATTTAGGTTACTTTCCGCAGGAGTTACCATCGTACAATCAATACATAGAGCTCGCTAAGTACAACCACAAGTCACGTCAGTATAATACAAAGTGCCTTTGAAACTTTAGTCATTAGGATTTATTATATTCACACAAGATTTTTTTTCAGAATCAAGCCTGACATGTAACTTGTTATTGCGAAACATCTAGGTTGTGATTCGACGTTTGACAATAATTTGAACAACTTTCTGCTAGATTACTCATATCTTAGTATTTTATACTGGGTACAATAGAGCTGTGATAGTTTCCTCGAGTGATTTTAAAAACGTGGCTATATTCGTCTTTGGAAGAAGGAATGCCATAGATGTGCAGTTCGACGTTAAAAGGCTATATTTAAGTTACATGTTCTTAAATTGCGTACTGATTAAAAGTTAATTTTAACCTTAACATAATATGTACGACAGGCAATGGGATGATAATGAATCATGCCGTCGCACTGATGTATAATTATATGTGTTGAAAGTTACACCGAATGATAGTATGCAGGCTTGAACCTAGTTATACACTTACTGCCTATAATATTTCTACGTTTTGTAGATAACAGTGTATTTGAAAATAAGAAGTTACAGTGATTTAATGCATTTGATTGTATTTTTATAACCTTTTTGTATTTTAATAAAGTTGCTATTCTCGAAATGTACTTGTTTTTATATGATTTAGCGTTGTTATTGTTTTCTTGTCTATTGATTGTTCATGATGTGGTATGCGATGAAATATTTATAAACGGTTATAAAATGGGTAGCTAATAACACTGCATGTTGAGAGTATGGTTTAAACTGAACGGTTTTTTTAATGTAATTTCATTATTAACAAACTTTAAAAAAACTTTACGTGTATTTCAAAATAATAGACAATTGTTAAATTCTTATAAACATAACGCATGTTATATTGTAGAGGAGATAGATCTAGTAATAATAATCGTAGATAAAAGGAGCAAATTAATGGGAGACATGGTGCATTATCCTACGCTTCACAACTGCACATAGATATTTTATTTCCATACTTGAAGGTGGCTTCGCTTTCACAATGGTGGTAGCTTTGATTTATTTGCACGTATTCATATTTGTTTGCGTTTCGATTTCAGTTGCACAGTTGTACACACCTTATATATTGGGTTACGGTACGGCCGGTCTGAGCGGCGGCAAGGCCGGGTGGACGCTGTATGAGTGCGTGGATTGCGGAAACAAGTACAAGCATAAGGGCTCCCTGCAGCGGCATATAAAGTACGAGTGTAGAAAACAGCCGAGTTTCAAGTGTCCCTACTGTGTGTACCGCGCCTACCAGAAGCACAATTTGCTCCTGCACGAGCGCCATCTGCACAAAGATTTGCCGGAGAAGGTGGATTTCGTATCGGAATGACCCGCCGCTCGTAGAGGTGTCTAATGTCAGTAAACGTTCACACTAGCTACTAACTGGCGCGATCGGGAACTACTAATGAACGGGGCTTCTGTTAGGTTTAATTCTTGCTATATAGAAAGTAAAACGATGGTCCGAATTTATGAGCCCGCATTATCCATTTAATTTTAAATTTTTGGGGTGCACATATTTTATATATATATATATATATATGTATGTCTATATGTATGTATGTGTGTATATGCATAGAGTTAATAAAAATCATTCATTACTTTCTCTATATTTATGATGCACCATACATTAACGTCGTTACAAAAACTTAATTTATTATTTATGTTATTTTGATTATATGAAAATGTTTTAATTATAATCCTGTTAATACGGAGCACATAGCGTTATTAATTATAACTGTTCAACTGCACTTTATGCATAAGATTACTTAGCTTTACTTGTGCATGTGCGTACATTACATTACATAGCGCAACACTCACTTGTGGAGAAATAAATTCGACTCAACATACGTACACATACCGGATTTTTGTTATTTCATTGTAAAATTATACATCGTTGCTTTATACGGACTTGCAAATGTTTACATAATCAAGAAACTAGAAAACTAAATCACCCATCAAAAAATTTATTTCTCCGCAAATATATAAATCAACATTTTTAATGAACTTCTTGACTCCAGTGAAATTATTAAAATATTTTGGACTATAATAGAATGCGACTTCGTTCCTAATATTGTCAAATATGCTTTCTGTTACAGCTGCCACTGCACCGAAAGAAGAACTCTGAAAAACTTTTACTTAAGGAAAGACTTTAGTGTCTACATGAAGAATTTTTCGAAAGGCTCAAATAGCGCACCTTAGAGGATTTTCTTTTTTATTTCGAAGTTAAAAGTGTCTTTGTGTCTTTTCTTTTATTAATAGAACATTCAGTATTTCGCTGCAGCACAAATCGAGTATTCAGTTTATGTCGAGACGTGATACTAGACACTGGCAAGAAAGACTTATTTTGCATCCAGCGTCTCAACTCGTTGAATTATTTACGACTTCGGAGTTGTGTGAGATCACGTTTTTCTATTTTTAAGAAGATAAAAATTTATCGCTGCGTGTTTCGTACAAAGGTGTTTTATTAAACTAGGGCTTGTATATTTGGTTTAACCTATAAAAATTCTAACTTTACATTAAATAAGTATATTTTTCTACTGCATATATAAGAAGCTTTCATTTTTCAACGAAATGTTTGAATACTGTCGCATTTCGAACAAAAACTGTGTAAAACACTGGAAGGCAGCTACTAAAGGTTGGCGGCTACGAGACATTTTAACCTACATTGTAAGATATTAAATTTGAAACGATTTCAAACTACTTAGACAAATAATATACGTAAGACAAATGTTTTGATATATTTAGAACATTTTTAATAGATTGTTAAATTTTCTTGTTCTTGTTATTAATGTTTATTTAGTGTGTGTTCCTTGTTACCAAAGAAATTTATTGTCGTAATACATATTATACCAGCAAAATCTTGTATTATATATTCAGTATTTATGTTACATTGTATATTATTTTTGCATTTGTTACTGTTATTAAGTTACCTTTGAAGTTCAAAAGAATTAACAAGCAATATAATAAACCAAAGAATCTTCCAGTCGATTCTAGATGATTAAATAAAATTAAGTGCCTTAATAAACAAAATAATAATATTGTTAAGTATACAAATGGTTCCGGTTAAGTTTTGTATAAAATATTTTGTAAGTGACATGTTCGTTTTGGACAGTGTTTTACATTTATATCTAATTATTGTGTTATTTGAGTGTTATTTTAAGGAAAGTTTTATTTAGTGACTAAAAATGATAATACCCACCAAGAAATTAGTTAAAAATTTATTGTTACACAATGTTCTAACACTCCATATTAACTTGGTTCCACTAACACTGATAAAATCCATGTATTTTTACTACCTTCTTACATTATAAATGTTAAAACAGTTAGGTAAGTAGGATGTTTATCTAGTCTGTAACAGAACAGTGCCAAAATACATTACAAGTGCCTTTAGGTACTGCAGGACGAATAAACGCACAAGTTTTGTATGTAGCATATTTTATACAAGTTGAATTAGGTTTAACATCAAAGAATTAGGGCCTACTAATATAATTTATAGTGCAATAATTAATTATAGTTAATTTGTTTAACATAATGAGGATTAGGCACACATCAGTTAGAAAGACCACATAATTAAGTTATTGTAAGTGAAACCAGATAGCAGCTAAACAGTGTATTATTATGTTCACTTTTAACATGTTCTATTTAAAACTCAATGTGCTAAATGACGCAAAATAATAGTAAATTTATTGAGTTATTATGTATTTTATTTAAATGCAGTGGTGTGTTTGGTTTGTTTTTTTTTTTCAATGGAAAATATGTGAATAAATGTTCTTGATTTATTAAATGTCTGATTTGTGTTATGTTCCACTACCAAATTCCATTTAATTGTAGGCTTTATTTTTTTTAAATAATCAGCGACATTAGGTAACTAGAATAATTCCGTCTAGACGAATAGGTAGGTGTATACTAGTTTGTAAGCATTGTATCCACAGTGAAAGATTACTAGATTTTTTTTTATTGTTGCAGGTGAAGTGGATTTCTTTAAAACAATGATGCATACTATGTTGCCTATAATGCCTATGAAGACTAAAAATTTCTGGTCACATTATGAAACGAGTTACGAGTGTGAAAAGTGTAAACGGAAATACAGACACAAAAGTACTTACAGACGTCATGTTACATACGAGTGTGGGAAAGAGCCGATGTTCCGATGTCCCTACCTTGACTGCTCGTACAAAGCGTACCAGAAAACACATACAGACGCCCACATAAAAACGAAACACAAATCTTTGTCACTCGAATACAACCGATGATATACGGGCGACGGCTGATAGACGTGCATCAAAATTGTGATATTAATGTTAATTATATTTAAATAGTTTTACTAAACGTTGTTTGCTTTCAATATAGTATTCCAAATAATAGTTGGTCCAGTCTACAATCTCTCGGTGCTTACAAAAAATACTTTATCGTTAAAAATTGCAGTACTACCTAATCACTCTAACTGTAAATATGACAAAATCGTAGGATAGTAATGAGATGAAGTATTACAGTTATTTTAAATAAATTAAACTCTTTAATAAGTAAATAGGCCATTAAAAAGTATAAGTCGCACTGTATTTATGTTAAATACGTCAAAATTCCCGCCATTTGCTAATGGTACGTCAACGTTTTCAAGGCCTTAGATTATTAAAATGTATTTTTGGCCTAATATTTATCTTTATAGGTATTTAAATTTGGCGGTTAGCATTATTTAAAAAATGCTTACAGTCTGCTTACACTAAAAACAATGTTTTCTTACTGTATTATGGAACCTTACAAGAATTAATGGAAATACGGTATACATTGACCAACCAATAGGCTATCTGGTTGGACAGGAATAGAAGGACAAAGGAGCATTGTAATCCATTTTGGCAACGGATAATCAATCGAGCAAGCATTCTTTGATAATGACCTCTAATGACCTTTATAATGACCTTTGGTAATGACCTCAAACGCCAATCACTCCTATTCCTAGCACTTCAATTAAGTGCTAGGAACAGAAAAAGGACGCTTTAGCTGAGAACTAGTATATTAGGGAACTCGATTTGCTACGTAAGACAAGTCTTGGAATCTTATGTCTTTGTTTACTATTAATATTGTATCTCACAAGTCCTGTAAGGGGTAGGCACAGAGTACAGAGTGTTAATTTAATATGTCTTTGTACATGAAAGTAAATTTTAAAAGGTAAAATATACGAAACCACGTTTTTGGGGTCTTGATATAATCAATAACTCAAATATTTATAAATATGGTTACCTAATATGTGTACTAGATCAATCAGTTTTTGGTAATAACCATTGTAACCCTGGACTATAGCGAAAATATTAAAAATTTTGTTCATTACGTGACAATTATTTTAAATTTATTATAATCGTTAAATAAATTAGTATCCTTATTTTAGGGATACTGTCCGGATATAATAGAAAACTTACTTTTGTGTGTAATTATGCACGGAATTGGAAGCTTTCTTGTCAAACACACGAAACGAAGTCAGTTGCATGCTGTCACTATAAGGATATTTGATTTGACATTTGACAATGATAAATGTAATTTGACAGGTGTCGTAGTCTAATAAAAGTGAAAAATAGCAATAATGCGCTAATGCTACGATTATCGGAAAATGTAGTAATATTATCTATATAGATATTAATAAAGACAGAATCATACCAAAATGAATAGGTTAGGACGAATAAGCCGATGTTGTTTATACAACTATAGGTATAATATTAAGATTACATCGGAATTATTAAGACCAAATAATTCGTTTCAAAATGTGTGTGTTATTCGGGGAATGCATCAACAGAATAAGATTAAGTCTACAATGAATTACATGATAGCTTTAGGCGTTATGACAGTGGGGCTAAGCTATGCTGCAGTTCCATTATATAGGATATTCTGCCAAGTAAGTAGCAAAAATGTTATATTCCTTAAACTATCGGTACTGTTCTCTAGTCGTTAATCTTACAATCCTCACAACAGCTATATCATCATCATTATCAACCTACTCTGCTCCACTGCTGAACACTGTCCAATGGCACGCCACTAAGCTCGATCTTCAGCTTTTCGCAACCAACCAACGTCACTCCATCGTAGTAGTCACTCCGTCTCACCGTCAACGTAGTCATTCCACCTGGCTGGAGGGTGCCCTACACAAAGTTTGCTAAGCTACATACCTGATACATAATTGTTTTATTCTCACAGGCATACAGCTATGGAGGTACAACTGGACAATCTGAAGCCACAGAGGCCGTAAGTAATATGAAAGCAGTGAAAGACAGGCCTATCAAGATCCGCTTTAATGCTGATGTGTCTTCTTCAATGCAGTGGAACTTTAAGCCCCAACAAGGTGACATCACTGTGAGTTCCACTTCTTGAACATTCACTAAACATATCTCATAATACTTTACTATAGTCTTATCATATTTAAAATATGTAAAGTGCTTAGATATATTTAAACTATCATTTGAGGTTCTATTATTAACAGAATATCACTATGATACTCAGTCAAAAGCCTATTCAGAGTGAAGACCGGATATATAAAACAATAAGATATACTTGAAAGCCTTAAAGATCAAACAACCGATATATGACTGATATACAACCTATATATACATAGCATAGCCTAAAAATTTCTAAGTACATTAGTAGCACTGAAAACAAATATATGTTCAACTTAAGGTTAATTGTTCTGATAGGTGGTGCCTAGCAACACAGCTTCTTAATATAATTTTTACTTACATCTTGAAAATATAATCAAATATTCAACTAAAAGTTAATTGTTCTGTCAGGTGGTGCCTGGTGAGACAGCACTAGCATTCTATACAGCACGCAATCCCACCGACAAGCCAGTGATTGGTATCAGCACATACAATGTGATACCCTTTGAAGCCGGCCAGTACTTCAACAAAATACAATGTTTCTGTTTTGAAGAGCAGCAGTTGAACCCACATGAACAGGTATAAATATAACCCACATTTTGAAAACTTTTTATTATTAAATACTGCTGTGGTTGTGTTGAATTTCTTGAGCTAGGTTACAGGGATTTTACCTTCTATATTTGAATGATGTGTAATGTATAGGAATAGTTGTAACTACTTAACTAATATCAGACTATAAGTTGGTTACTTTTCACATAATGGTTGGCTATTTTATTGTGGTAGGCAGTTACAATAGCAATTTCGTTGATACACCTATACTTTGCATATATAAGTAAAATTGGGAGTATCTGTTTATTATATAAAAATAATACCCTCTTAATCGGTGCATGTATAACTATTACACAAATATTGATTGTGGATATGAAAAGAATCCACGACCCTTGGCCCAGTGGTCAGGTTTACTAACAATTTGACCATTGGACCAGCAGTATAAAGAGGAGTGGACAGAATATTGATATGTAATTTTTATGAGAAATAACCATAAGTGTCCATTCAGAGTATTAAATCCATTTCACTAGTAATAAATCATTCAAAATAATGTACCAATTCCTTATTTTTTGTTTTTTTTCATTCTATTCTACAGTTTTTTGTTATTTTCTATACATTTTTTGTTACTGTAGCAGAGATAAAATGTCAACAATATTATTTTTTTAGGTGGACATGCCAGTATTTTTCTATGTGGACCCTGAATTCATAGATGATCCCAAAATGGAGTATGTGGATGAAATAGTCCTTTCTTACACATTCTTTGAAGCGAAAAAGGGTATGAAGTTACCTGTTCCATCTTATGTAAAAAAATGAAATACAATGTTGACTAAGTGAACACTAGTGTTACAATGTAGTGAAAGATACACTTATCATGTGATAAGAAGTTATTTTAGATGAAGTTGGTAAATTAATTGTCGATGTTAATGAGAATAAATATTCGTTTTCACATACTCATGCATTTTCATTATACGTAGATGTGAAACTTATATTGTTTTGTAAATTAAATTTTAGTTTATTCAGATCTATTTCTGTTGTGGACAAAATGTTCAAAGTTTAATCAGGTGCTAAGTAGAAATATTGCAAATTGCATCACAAATAAAACAATCATAATGATGTAGCCATGTTCCACAGATCCATTCATTTACTGACCCCTAAGAATTCTACAGTGACATGAATAAAGATTGAATAGCAATACTTATAATGTGAGTAATTGCAGGTATTTACTAGTTAAGTTTTTATTTGGAAACAAAGAATAAATTCCTGTTTAATTGAAAATGATATCTGTGCTATGTATGTGTTTCATACACCTATTTTTATATTTATTGAACAGTTTATGTACATCAATAAATGGCCTACATTTAATTATATGTTATTTTTAGGAGCATTACCTTTTATTAATGATAACTTTACGATTTTTTCCAATATTGGAGAATGAAAGCTTTCAATTAGTGTTTGAAGCATTAATTTTGACAAACAACTGAGGAAGATCTAGCCTTATGGCAAAAAACATGTTTGAGGAATAATGATGATTATCAAATTATAATAATTCAGTACATAATATCGACATTGACACACAAAGTAAAACCATATAATATAATAGCAAATACGACAGAATTTGAAAAAACATGATGGTCTGAATTTAAAGTTGAATATGACTTGAATAACTTTATTTCCAATGACTAAATTGGTATGCTGTCGTTAATTTAAGCCTTAATGGCGGCAGTGACGGGATAGCCGCGACGCAGCCCCATGCACTGGTCGCGGTCGATAAAGAGCGTGGTGGCCTTGCTGCGGAGGTCTTGCTCTAGACCAGCGCGCGCGCCCAGCAGCGTCTGATGCGTGCCCTCCGCCGTGGCCAGCCGCGACCGCAGCGACTCCATGGTCTCTTGCAGATCACACACTTCTTTTACCAACCTAAAAAGGAATATCATATAATGACCGAACATCCAAGCCTCAGGGAGAAAAATGCCACTCTCAGTCCTTGAGATATTCGTTATTGGAGTATCTGTCAATGTGAAATCGCTAAGTTACAGTCCCGAAATATTTGGAGAAGCGTGCAAAGTTCACTTTAAGTATTTTCTATAATATACAGTTGGTAATCGTTTGACTCTGGAAGTGAACTTGTCTGTAGCGTTATCTGAGATCGATTGGGAAGGGAATGTGTAGGGCAACCTGTGCTGCGCCTCGTCGCGGCACTTCTCGAGGTGCGGGCGGTTCGTGCGCGCCTGCAGCCGCGTGTGCGCCACGCGCATCGGCTGCAGCTTGTCCTCGATGGCCTTGTTCAGCAGCTCCAGCGTTTTCTCCACGTCGAAGATCTCCTGCTGAATCTGCGGTACCAAACAACCGTTGATCCGGCGAAGCTGTTTTGTCATAATTATATATTACGTCTAATCTAATGGACTAGTCGTTATTGACTGACTGCTAAGTTAAAGGTTGTTTGTTTAATTGCCATCCAGGACAGATAAGTATCTACGTTTCTGATAATCATTCGTGTTTTTTCTATATCTGGATGTGTAATTTATATTTACGATTTAGTTTGTTTTCGCGTCTGTTTAGAAGCGTACAGAAAGTCAGTTACTTTTGGATTAAAAATACTATTAATATGGATACGCATTATGTAGGTATGATTGTCGGCTGACTGGTTATTATGCTACCATGTTCTGCTTCGTTTGAGCACAGGTAAGTAAAGAAAAAAAATCAACGTGTAGTGTGGGAGGATTGTCTGTGGTAGGTAATAGGATTTCACCAGGGTGATTTTCAGATAGACCATCGTGGTTAAAATAGAAATAATTTTGGCGTTTGGAGGCCGCTGAAAAACCTTATGCAGATGCAGCTGCAGCTTGTTTTTGATTTCGATAGTTTCGGCGATGCGACGCGTGAAGGCGCTGTTGGTGTTACTCCATTGGTCCCATATCTCCGTGGCCGACACGTTGATCAGATTTTCGGCATCTGTTCACCAGACAAAATACATTCCAATTTTAAAAACCAAATAAGTTTGGCATTGTATTATACAGTTTACACAGACGAATGGAAGGTGATATCTCAAGAATAGAGTTTACTAAAGTGCAAATCGTGTTGTAGAATTGTTGAGATACTGTGAGGTCGGACCAGAGAGCATCTGCACAGCCTTGGCACGCTCGGACTGCGAGCGCTGCAGCGTGGCGGCGCTGGCGGCGGCCCAGCGCGCCGCGTCGCACACCGTCGGGTCGTAGCGCTCGATGCCCGCGTAGAACTGCAGCCCCTGCACCCCAACACACACCCGGTCAATTACATTTGAATTCGTTCATCTTTCGTTTTGAAATTTAAAATAAATTCGACGCCTGGCATCTAATATTATTCATATCATTTAAAATATTAACTACGAAAATTACTTTTTAAATTCTTAAATAGTTGAGCATCAACTAGGTTCAAGTAGGTTGTTATAAAAGTGAACTCACCTTAGAGAAATTGTTGAGCTGGTGGCACATGGAGTCGATGCCGAGCGCGTACTCCTTGTTGCGCATGTCCGTCTCCAGCTCGTGCTGCGTGGCGCG
>DWME01007889.1:0-12192 GCA_018244795.1 Parelbella ahira ahira
AAAACGGTTAATGACAGTAATAGACAAAATCATCACATAAACTAAAAAGCCACGACGAAACAATCCACAGAAACGTGGGTAATGACAGCTATATGTATATCGATACAAACAATTTACAAGAATAGGGAAAAAAGCTTCTCGAGCGGCCATTTTCTATTATACAAAATAAGCGTTAAAAATAGATTCTAAAGAAAAACCATAAAATGACAAATTACATGCAAGGTAAACATAAGCAAAAGTGAGATCTAATTAAGTTAACAGTACTACGATCAAACCGGCAAAAAGCTATGTTGCCTCTCGCGTTATTATCCGTAGCTGACGACTGTTAAATGAAGTGAGAGATCTCGTGTTCTCATTTTACTCTTGGCTACATTGATTTGTAGAATTGTACAGCTTTTATAACGTGTCTAACACTACCTCGTATATTTCGTTTAAGACACTTAATTGAGCTTGGCGTTATTTTGAGAAAATGCATTGTTAATAATTGAGTAATGGATCCGCGGTTTAGGTCCATCCTCAGGGTTATGGATTCTGCAAGGGATAGTTGCAACTACCAATTGTTCTGCGTTGGGGCTAAACACGTGTGGCTAGTCGGTATGTTGGTATGTGTGTTAGCTTTGGGCGGCTGAACGATACATACCACTTGAAATTATTCAGCAACATACTTTGTATACAGACGTATACGGCAAAGTTAAAAAACATTTTCACATCCACTAAAATTAAAATATGAAGAGAACAAAACTGAAAACTAATTTGGTCGTACTGTAGCAGCACACAAAAAGCTGTCTCGCCTCCGCGTCATAATACAATTACGACAGCATACCTACGAGTACGTTTCTTACGTGAACTGGGCTCTTCCGTTTTATCATTTTATTACGGAGAACGGTTTGTTGGGCGGCGCGTGCCCCGAAATTGATTCCGCGTGTCCTCACGTACATGACAAATTGGCATTGCCTTACACGTCTGTTCTATTCGTGAACAATTGAACTCTTCATTTGCTGCGGATTTGCTCGCTCCGTCCGCGAAGTTTACGGTCGCCGGTTGCTGCGATACGACGATGTTAGATAATTTCTGTTCAATATCATGGCTTCGGTATGTTTTAACGGTACATAGTTTTGTTTGGGATTTAGTTAAGATTAAGTTAAGTAATGATAATATAGAATAAAATTATACATACAGTGATTGTGAAACGAAAAAGTACAAGTTTCATAGTTTTTGTTAAAGTTAAATTTTCTATCTCTCACAAAAGAATGGGTAATGTTCAAACGCAAATATCGTACCATTTTTTAATTAAAGAAGAAACTATTGAATGATTTTAAGACGCTAAAGAAAACAAGTTATTACATTAAAAAATACTCGTAAACACCTCCGTACAACACGATATTGATTGTTAAAACCATACAAACATTTAACCTAACCACAGAGTTATATTTTAAAAACCCTCCAGTGACGGCCACTGGCCACTGAATCCGTATAAAACCGAGTGCAGTCGGCACTAATCGGCCTATCAATCGTAACCTTTGCTTAGACTTTATAAGGTTTGCCTACTAGTTGCATTTTTCTTAATAAATTGTAATATTCTTTATTACATAACTATCACATAATAAATAATCTTGTTATTTCTTAAAAATAATAAATGCTTTACGCTACAAGGTTGAATTGATTTGTGTATTACATTGCTATTATTATTAATTATTGCAGTTACAACATTTACCAGATTGAAAATTGGCTGTCACCGAGTAGTTAGGTAATACAATGAAACGATAATTGGACTCTTTCTTTTACAACTACGCGGAATATCACGGTTATATTCTTTTATAAACACACTATTAACAATTCTGCGATCTTTGTCAATTTGACTATTAAACGTTATGTGCGTGTCTATATACTGACTCATTTATACCTTCATATATCTGTCTCTTTGTGCTTTCTGCAATGTAGCTACGTCATATTTCTGGAACGGCTTCGCTACGATTGTTGGATGCTCGTGAATCTCAATTAGAACTGAAACTAGGTAGGCTATCTCGAAAAAACTGAAGTGAGTAATGTGCATGTTTTAGCCATGAATATACGTACATATATATGCCTAGATAAGCATATCGAATGTTCTCGATGCTTAAATAACTAGTAAAATCTGACGGTAACGAAATAAAAAGCCAGAATACTAGGTTCACGTCTGCGCGGCTTTACGTGGTTGTGCCCGAATGTCAACAGAAGGTCGCTACCGAAATAGCGCGACGGGGAAATATTTTCGACGGGATACATCCTGTCGTAAACTGGGACTCGTCTCGCGAATTTTACGACACTGTTATTATTTTCTCCACAGTTATGACATCTATATTACCTAGATCATGAAGGTAATAAGTATTTCTATTTTGCGGACGGATTTGTTACGAAATGGTCATGTTATTAGACTTTTTTTGTTTTCCACATACGTAGCACCCGACTTAGGACTGATTCATTGGTTGATATCGCAACTAAAGCAAATAAATCGGTAATTATTTCTATAAGGTAACAAGCTAATACATGTAAGCTTGGTAAAAAAGCATACATTTTATGACATTCAGGCCTCGTGTCCTCCCGTTAGGGTAAGCTCATGATTGTATAATAATATGTTTAATGTTACTACATGTAAAACTACAATACATTTTCATGCCACTTTAATAGCACGGGGAAGTAAGAAGTTGCTAAATATTGGAAACTTGCAAGTCATGCTGTGGTACTGGTAACTACGGCGCAGCACTGAACACACTCATTGTTTCTATAATGTAGGGTGACAATGGTAACACCGTGGGCCGCACACACAAACGACGTGGGAGCCGTATCGTGACACATCGACCATTATCCAAACGGTCCGATATCAACATCTGTCACTGTTCGACGATTGCCAGGAATCATTTGCATAGCAAACGGCTTTGCATAAATCCAAACAATATGTGAAACGAGCCTAATTGTGTTCCACTAGTCGATTATGCGGGCTCTCTGGTTCGGGGCGGGATTATTCATCGAGGCATTCTATTACAACCACTTTTGACTAATTGTAAGTCTGTCGCGTGTTTTCTCTCGTGTATAAGCAAGATCAAAGTAAATGTGCTATGATGTTTATTACACCAGAATAAAAGATTCATGCTTCTTAATAGCCAAATTTGAAAAGAATACATCATACCTATAAGATTGACCACTGCCTGCCACCTTCTCCAGTACACACAGAGGCAGCGTGGTGAAATATAGTCCAGTGAAGAGACCATAGCTCAATAGCCGGTCGTTAAAAGAATTATGACCATTCAGATATGGGCCCCAGTGGACTTTGTTTATCAAATACCCAACGATCAATCATTATCGAAATGAACATTATATTATAATCTTGCTGATTGCAATGTCTAAAATATCGATAGTGTACAATATATTTTCAAGGACACATCTATCATATATATGCATAAACTACAGATTTGAACATAAGAGGGCTTCCAATAGATTTACTTCGCTGTTCAATCAGCTTCACCAAAGTAAACTAAAGCAATGTCTGATACTTCCGACAGGAAATTACTCACAACATACAATCATCATTAGAACATCATTAAGTACCTACACGAATTCATTTTAAACATGTCCGCTCTCTTAACTAAAGTATGTCAACATTCACGTAATAATTACGGCCGGAGTGAACTTTCCCATTTCGGAAATTTCAATTAAATAGGCAGTTTTGAAAGCCGTTTTCCTTTTACGACATGGGCTTTGTTAGGTAGGCAGCTGATATATGGTTTCCTAGATAGCACGGCAGTTCCCATGGCAAAATTCTTAGCTCATTGTCAAGTCAAATATGCATTGTAATATATTATGTATTTGTATATCTAATGCTGTACGATAAACTAAATTCGATTTAAATTACGTTATTATTGTTTTCTTGAAATAGTTTATAACGTCATAAACATTTTCAAAACCAGTAGACATCGATCGTTTATATTTAAATAACGAACAACACCTCCACACTGTTTTATTACAAAAAGAAATTCAATTAATTAGTGCATAATTTCCTTATAGCTACATCAAAACAACTTTGGGGCTTAGAATTCAAAAATACATTCAGAATTTCTATGGTTGGAGTCCCACATGCTTTTTTAAAATGGAGTGCAACTCGCTGTAGAGGTAAAGGAAAACATCGTGAGGAGGAATGCACGCCAAAGAGTTTTCCATAACGTTCTTTAAAGCGCGTGAAGTCTGTTAACCTGCACTTACATGGCACACTATGGTATTAAACCATTTAGTTCGGAGAGCAAACTCACGTTCAACAGACGAACGGTTAAAGCGTTGATGATTTAAATCAAAAATCGTTTCCTTGAGTAAAGGTTTAAAAGAACGGTGTAATAATAATAGCCAAAATACCATATTGTTATTTAATTTATTTTCAATTCCATATTGTACCGTAACGTTAGTGCATGATTTTAATGCCACTTATTGGCGTAATTTGAGTGAATGGCCAGCTCGAAGCGAAGGCGTGGAGGTGTAAGTGATAACTGTAACGCATGCCACGGTGTTAAACATCAAGAAAAGTAATAGAGGCCTGCAAAAAACGGAAGCGGGGGCGTGAAGCAAATAAACTAGTGACGCAATTTAAGTGAATTAATAAAGCCGAGAGGTATCGCACGCCACCCACGCCCTCTGGCGCTGGTCCGTAGGAGGTTATTGTTCTAACATCAATTTCAAGTCCACGGCAAAAGGTTTCATGCCTTGTACTTGGACGATATTCTTACTGCCGAAATAATTATTACTTATTTATTTTCTGGAGCTATTCTTACATTTACGAGCATAAATATTGTAACAGTTTTAACTGACTTAACGAACATTTGTAAGAGTAACTTCTTGATAATTTTAAGCTTTTGGGATTAGTGTAGATTGTAGATATATAAAGCTCAATAAATATCAAATAATATACAGCTACAATCCCCGTTACATAATTAGACAAGGTCGATAGTTGTTAAATAACCCTCGTAGTAATTTATTTACGAATCCAAATCAAAACAATTTGATATAATAATAACCACCTCGTGCATACTTAGCATAATGTTACATATTCATGAATAGGTACAAATCCGCAAATATTTCGGTCAATGTCAATCACACGAGTGACATGACGCGCTGTGGGCTCGTTTATAAACACTGACATTCAGAACTACAGTCGCGTGGATAGGAGGTAATTATTATTACTCGATTCTAAAAGTTTGATTTATTAGAAATTGTCTTCGACTTATTAAGATTGGGCCTTAGCTTAGTAGAAGTTGACGTTGACATGATAAAAATTGGCCTTGATAATATATATCTTTCTTAATACGATTTTGGCTTTAACCGCATTAAAACTCCCTCGGTTGCCTTCCTTGGCGGTAATAGAAGGACTTCGGGATCTCCAACGGAAGGCACCGGTGTCCTCCTAGCGCAATGTCCCAGCACGCGGGAGAAGCGTAGTGCCTCTTCCTATGCCCTCCGATTTCAACGACGATATGCGCCCCCCTAACCTCGTCCTTTCCGGGATCGCTACCTGAACGGTTCGAGCTCCCACTGTAGCCGCTGCAATCCCGGAAGCCTCCTTTAAGTCGCCTCTCACGACAGGCAGGAAATACCGTAGGTCTTATTCTGATCCCAAGCTACAGGGACCTAGGGCCTCTCCATAAACAATTACACTTGCAGCCAATCAACCAACCAGGCATTTAAACTAAATAAAAGTTGATTTCGACTTAAAAAAGATTAGTCAACTCGGTAGTTGGTTTTGATTTGATAAAAATTGGCCTTGATACAATAATAAATGTTTATATCCTAATACGATTTTGCTTTAACTTAATAAAAAATACCTTTGATTTATGAGAAAGAGGCTTTAAATTGGCATTACTTAATGACAATTCGCTTTGGCTTAGTCGAAATTGCTTGTTACTTAATAATTATAGAGAGAGGAGGGTACTACGCTCCCTCATTTCCCGAGTTAACATTATATGGAATAGGTTTGTAATAAAATTAGCTTTAACTAAATACAAATTGGTGGAATAACCTGTGTCATCAAAGTCGGCATGTCAACGTCATAGTTGCCCAGCTGCTATGCAGCAGTTTTTCACCACACCTGCATTGGTATACAGGATTATTCGTGCTACTCTTCATTAATCTTTCCATAATTAGTTTTATATGTTATTTGATCTGATACAAATATATGACATAGTATCTATGTATATATCTTCCTCAAATAGACATAAGTCTAGTGTTTAGTTGCAACCCTTTTTTACGTCGTATTTTTGAGAACAGCTTCTGCTCTTCACTTGTAAATTCTGGAAGCCTGCAGCATACGACATCAAACTGTTCCAGTACGACATGACGCAGATACAGTTAATTACCCAACCCGTAGCACACAAATACTTGTTTATACAAATGTTCAAAGGAAAGAGAAAAGAGAATTTTAACGTCTCAATGCTATAAAAAGATAAAATAAAACTTAATATCATAACGCGCTGGACCCGGCCTCAAAATGGCAGATATTACCTGTTGCATTGTTACTTACAATTACTAACCGGGATAACTTGTTGTTGTTTAACTTCTTGTTACCAATTTAACAATGACTATTAACGAGTTAATTAACATCCGATGGAGTAGACAAGATCCTGAAGTGGAGAACGCTGTTCGTAAAACGTAGTGTAAGACGCCCTTCGGCCGAGTTGGATAACGATCTGCGAAAGTCTGCAGGCACTCATTGGAAGAAGCCTCTGTCCAGAAGTGGACTGAGATAGGATAAGATGATGATAACTATATTATATAAGAATAAAGTAACTGACACTAACAGTCCTATTCCTACAATCCTATTCGAAGCAGCGGTCATTAGAAACTGCTACCTACTCTTTTACTACTCTCTTCAATTAGAAATGAAGTTGACGGACAACGATATTACGATTTAGTTAGCGTAAAAACATAAAGTTACGTTGATCACTATAATAAAATCTATACAGTGAGTTTCTATCGTAACTAAAATGATATAAATACCTGTACACCCGAGAAAACGACGACATAAAATTTGTAAGCCGTTATTTTCATAGCATAGCTTCATTAGCAAATCCCACGCTTACAACACGCTATACGAACAAGTAAAGTTTTCTACCTATACATTATACTAGTTGAGAGTGTATTAGCAGAGTATATTATGCACTGTCCGTTTTTATATTTATCTTTTCATATCTTCAAGATTAAAACGTAGTTGGGGTTGCTATGGTAACTGTTATTGATATATATACATATACAGATAATCATATTTTATGCCCTCTTGATATTGTAAACTCTAAACGCTATCTTATTTCGTGTGTGTACATATTTTTGATGTTTTCTTTTAGGAGTAAAAAAAGGTAACATTGTCGAATTTTACGCTTATGTTAACAAATAGATATATAAGAATATTTATATATACAACACTAAGATTTACTATTGTGATTAAATAACAAAGAACAGTAACTTTATACCAGAACAAAAAACTTAAAATTAGTTGATTCTGAGCTTAAAACAGCACTTTAATGCTTTCATTTAAGTTCGAAAGTTCTTTGAAGGAAAAACTTTTCTGCGTTCTGCGCAAAGTTTAAATTGTTCATGTTTAAGCTATAGAATGATTATAGAAGATAGATAGAAAAGATTAAAAAATATAAATTGCACTTTTATATGAATCCATGTTTGTCCTTCATAGTACAATTTCAGCTGTCTCTGACAAAGCTGACGGTTAGTCGTGGTTCCGCCTACCCGTACATTGCATGTAATTAAACAGGTTTTTACTGTAACTTTTTATGTATTCAATATTATGTTCAAATTTTTTACATCACGATTATTACATGTTGAATAACTCGACCGAGCTTATATTCGTTGCTACTTTGTGTTATCGTTTTTGGGTTCAATATTCTACGGAAGCGAGTGCTTATAATTAAAAACAAACAGGTGAGGTACCTATTCGTAATATACGAGTAGGTACCTCATTCAAAAAGATACCAATATTTTATTTCACCCTCCTTACTACATATGACCTTACTGTTCTCATTCTGAAAGGAGGCCCATGACCAAAAGTAGAATAATAAAAAGCCTGATGATGTTAAAAATTACTGCATTAATGATAGCAAGCAACTAAAAATTTTATTCTAAAGAATCGTGTATTCCAACATGAAACGACTAAAAATTTACAGATCTTTCAAGTGTCCTGAAAAATATTCAGTTCGCGTAACTGGCAACTTTCAAATATTTTAATGACATGTGTATGACAATATCCCTGGCAAATTCAAACAGTTCCCAGCACCTGTCTAAACACGTCACAACACATTCACGCTAAGGGACTTGTTTTTTTAACCTACTTACATAATTATAACTTTCACGCTTGAATTAAAATAGCGATCGCCCTTCATATGGCAACGTTGCGTAAATACGTTGATGGAAAGTAAATGTTATTTACGCACAATTGAACTCATTGTCTTATGTGAAAAAAGTTATTCGAAGGACAAAAGTAGAATTTATCATTCTAAGTTGTTAATATGTGTATTAAAAAAATATGAAACATAGTATTCTTCGCTTTATTTTACGTGACGTGACAGGGTTATTATACGAGATCATATACACCGTGTGTACTTTTTCACAACACGAATAAACACAAGATACTCTGTTTTCTGTCATAGCCAGTCGTTAGTGCGTTCTCTAATTATATTTGCTTCAACCCCTGCAATACGTATCCCACGCTGACCGCATATTTTACTCCGTTCTTCTTTATTCTACAAAATTTTTTACTAAGCTAGTCACCTAAAATACTTCTTAAAATACTCGTTTTACTAGTAGGTATAATTCACGCAATTTATCTTATGTCTATATTAAAAAACTGGTAAAAACTAGGCCATAAACATGATCATATCTTCTTCATCGTCTTCACCTAATTGCTCCCTATACCGATTTAGGCGCATAGATATCTGGCTTCAACACGTAGTCATAGTAGGTTTCAGTCAGAAAGAAGTTCCAGAACAATAGAGAGAAATCGAGAGCATTCATTACCAGTTGAAAGTGAAACTTATGGTGCCCGTTTAAGGTTCTTATTAGCTTCCCACATGTGTATAGGACAATCGATGATGTAATATTTATACATATATAATCGTCATTTTATGGACTATCGTAAATAATTTATTATAAAGGTGTAATGTAAACAATAGCCAAACTTTAATGTACGTGTTTACGACATGACATAAGTTTTTTGATGATATTTTCTAGAATTATCTGTGCCAATTCTTAATTTCTGGTTCAGTCGCCAAAATAGGTGTGTCAAAGTTGTATTAAAATACACGTAAAAATATGTGTTATATTCACGAAATAATATAATCATGAAACTAAATGACGCCAAATATACAAAAGTAAGTTTATAGAAGTAGTTTAGAATGTTCTGGTCGTTGAAGTACCATTAAAATTAAACCGTATAAAAAGTCCTCTACTCAGATAAGACGAAAATATTTGTACATGAAATATTATTTAAACACAAATACCTAGAAATGTACGAGTATGTCTTCGTGACACAGACTTCAAAACAATGATTTTTAACGTTTATTTTTCTTTTTGAACCAAATTAATTGGGCATCAAAGTGGTCAACCAGGGCCAACATTATGAGTGCGGTTTTCCAACTAATAAATTCAGTTCAGTCAAAGCTCTTCAAATCTAGTTCCGCATCCTCGGCTGTTAAATCTATACACATCAACACAACCCGCAACAGAAAAGAAACAAAAAACGAAACACTCCATTATAAAATTCCCAATAGACCTGTAATGGCCAATTGCTTTATTTCTCTCTTAATAAAAACCTTCAATCAACGGCTATATTGCATTTTATGAATACAAATCTAAGAAAAAACACGTGTCAATTAGTTTGTGGTGATTGTTTTGTGTGTTGAAAGTAATTTATCAATTGGTCACAAGTAACAATAAACACACCGGCGGAGTCACTGACCGTCCAACTACTCGAGTTACAGTTAATAATTAAAAAAACAACGGTACATATTTGGCTAATCAATACAGAAACGTACAATGGTATACATTCTATACCAAGAAGTCACAACTTACTATCTACATATTATGCTTTGCGTTTATAATAAATGTATTGTTTTAAACATTATTAATTTACTTTACGTTGCTGTTTTTATATGAATAATGTTGTAATTGTTTTGTCATATTTACCATCAGCTTTTTATTGTTCCTTGTGGTCACGTGTGTCCTCTGAGGAATCAGGGTTTTTTTGTAATAAAAGATAGTAAGAAAAAACAATCTAAACCCCCAATAGCATCTCCACAGATTTCGATTTTCTGACACGTACAGTCATATATCACAAACTAAAAATGCAAGCCATTGAATCTTTCAAGTTATTGTTAAGCGTTCGCAAAGTTTATTGAATAAGAAAAGGAATGATGTACTGAACTTATGACGGATTCAGATAAATCTGCAATTCATTGAAGCATATATATTCCCTGCAGACAATTTTTTTAAGACCACTAGACTATGCGTCAGCACGATCTGCACGATCCGTAAAGACACGAATAAAGATACTAAGCGCAATTTGTCATTTAATTGTAAGCGCTCGCAACGATCGCTCGCCGACGTGTATGAATTTCCAAGTAGTCTGACTACGTTTCGCCGTTTAATTACAGCGATTATTTCTTTTCTTTCATCTCAAACGCAATATAAATGCCAGAGTAATTATTAAAAAATTATAAAGCTTTAAAAATATTGCTTAGACACTTTACATCGCGGAGATTTAATATGCTCGTGGCACGAGCGTGTATCGCGGTGAGGAATCACGTTTGTCTATAAAAACACCTACACAGTCTAATGGTACACGGTAAGAGATTTATCTTTTTTACGCGATACTGCGTAAAACTGATGTTATTATGCAGATTAGATGCTGACATTTGAAAAGGGATATCAAATATAACTTTTACATATTGTTTCACAATATTGTATGTACTATTTACTCTTTTGTTGCTTTCAAATACTCTCGAGCTTATTATTTCATTTATAAAACGTTACCAGTATTGCCCATTGATTCACTCTTTCATTAGATTCAGTACTGAGCATAACTATTTTCTCACAACGGAATATAGAAGATAAGAGTTTAGCTGTTAAACAATAAATTGGAACTTTTTAAACCGCCATGATTAAGCCGGGTCAAGTCAAAGAGCAGCGACGTCCAGAGAGGTGTCGCTAGGCTCATTAGATCAGAGCGTGAGGGAGCTAATGAGACGAGATCGTATCGTGCCCGATCCAGCGCACTTTCACTTCTAAGGGCAACCAACGAATAAAAGTCAACATGCAACACATTCTTTTAAACATTACTTGCGTGGTTTATCCAGTATATGTTTGTAACAACATATCGTCCGTTAGAATTAATTAGTGTTCTTAAATAAATTCAATTAGACACAATCTCATAAGAAAAGATAGTTTAGATTGTAGCATCCTTTATTACTCTTACATTTCCTTTATTTCTTTATTAATAATACAGCCTTACACAAACATGCATCACATTTCAACCAACCTATAATTTGGTACACCATATCTATGAAGTAAATACGTCAAAATAAAATTTACATATTCCCTTTATAGCTATACACAGCATTTTAATGCCCCGTTTTCTTCGTAACCAGAGCTGTGTGTCCAAGCAATGAATATCCGTTTAGCATCGGAAGTGAGCGCGACGCGGTCACATCTCGCTCAGCAGGCAGGTCAGTGGGTAAAAGGTGAGTGCTCTACGTAAACCGAGTGCAGTGGGATGTGCGAGTGGGCTTATCACCGCTTTCTAGTTCGCGCTGCGGTGTAAGTTATACGCATATAGAAACCGCATGTACTTTGGTACACTGCTGTGATTAAATCGAAACGGTTTTCTATATATTAATATAACATTGTAAAGCATTGTTGTCAGAAAGTGTACAAGTTTGTGTTCGGAGTCATATTATAATTCCTGCTGTACAAGAGGACTGAATAATAAAATAAACATTTTAATTATTTGCCTATTCACTTTAATGGGCAAATAATTAAAATGCTTGAACAGCTTTTAGATCGCTTCATTCGTTTCTTGCAAGTCCTTATAACTTTTAAACGCATAATATTTGTACATATTTGAAGTTTTTCGTATAGGTAAGTACAGGATTACATCTAGCAATAGATTACAGA
>DWME01007890.1:0-12191 GCA_018244795.1 Parelbella ahira ahira
TTTTCTGTCTCATTTTTCGTAAAGACATTTTTTCCCATTTCCTTATCGTGAGCAACATTACTAATCTCTTCCATATCATTACATGGTTCATTTTCGTGTTCACTGTTTTTTGGTCCCAAATTATCTGTTTGAATTTCGGGTTTGACACATACATCAGTTACTTTTGAATTTACTTCACTAGCTTTTTCATTCAACACATCAAAATTTGTAATACACTTGGCTTGTAAATGTACTTCTTTTCCATTTACATCTTTATTAGGCACATCCTCAATAATTAATTTGCTCTCGGAATCCGGTATATTCAAAGGGTTTGCTAATTGGCTAGATGTGTTAACCTGATTTATCTCAGTCTTATCTTTAATTTCTAAATTTTCTTTCTCAAGTGCTTCATTTCTTTCATTTTGTAAATAATCTAGATGAACCTTTTCATTTTTTATATCCATAGGAAGGTTTTCCTCTGGTCTTTTATCAATTTCTGCAATATCATTTTTGTCATTGCTTTTTTGTTCACTCTGAAATGGCTTAATGAGCCCCATTTCATTTGAAAGCTCTTTATCTAGAGGTATGACTTCAAAGTTCTTGCTATAGTCACATGAATCTTTATTATTCTTACTTGGTGTTTCAGATAATCTTTGTTTACAACTGTCTGTGTGCACTTCAATAGTTTTTTTGACATTTTCGGAATGTCTATTAGGATGTAGCTGGAGATCTACCATAGTTTTAGTAAGTGGAATACCTTCTTTATTGGGAGTTGAATGATATGTCATAGGAGTAAAAGTGCTTATTAATGGAGATTTTCGAGATTCACTGAATTTCATCATTTTTCCATTCAAATTTACCTCTGTCTTAGACTCTATCTGGGTATCTTTATTTATATCTGATTCCACATCATTCAATGAATTATCTTTTGGTGATGCTTGACTTATCTTTTCAGCAACTTTGTTACAAACAGCTTCACTGACTTTATATACATCTTTGACTGGAATATGTGAAGAGTTTTTTACAGCATTCCCCTCCTTTGTGGGCTGAAATAAAATCAGACTCAGATTTTCAGTATACACATATATGATAAACATTTAAGTAAATGGTGTATATACCTAAATCTCTGTTTTCTGGAAACATTTACTAAGCATCTACAACAATGGTGAATTGATAATGAATAAGTTACCAACACACTAATTAAATGGACAATTAAATAAAAATATACTGAATTTATCTGTTTATAGTGATCTTAAATTTTTCCTCTATTCATCACATCATAGATTGATAAACTGCATAATAGAAATTGACTCACATATAGTTTGCAGCAACGTCACTGATGTAAACTACTCAAATAATTTCTGTTTGAAAATGTATAAGTAGAAATTCAATAGATAGATGAAATATAAAATGAACTGTTAAAACTCACTGCAATTCAAAATGATCTTATTAAATAAATTTATTTTCCTGCTGTCAATGAGGTGACAGAATTAGTCATGGTATATTAGTGGCTTAGGATTTTGAGCCATAAAATTACAAATTACCATTAGTAATCAAGTCTTGTTTATTTCTTCACAATGACATGTCATTTATAAATTGATACTTAAATATTTTTTATTTCATACTATCAAAATATTTATTAAATGCTAATATTAATTGTGAGGAAAAAAGCGTTTACGGAATGTGTCATGAAACAGCTACCATTATATGGGATTTATTAGTTATTTATTTGAGGAACAGTTTTTTTTAAGTTAATACTTAATTTTAGTGTGTTCACTAGTATGTAAACTAGGTGGCATTGGGTGAGAAACAGTTACAGAAATTTGTTTATCTCCTGTTCTCTTAAAAGATAAATAAGCCTTTGGGCTGTCACACTACCTTCCAAATTATCTTAGATGTAGGTAACAATGGATTTGACACTTACCCATGTATATCAGAAATTTATAAAATGGATGCATTTTAGTGACCAACAGATTATATACTGGTTAGATTAGATCATAAAACTTATAATTGTACATTATGAAACAGAGCCTAAAAACATTCACAGTATTGTGTGACATACTAGAACAAATTTTGTAACAATAATTTGAATCAGCTTACCACTTCTTTCGGAACTTCAATTTCAATTTCCTCATAAACTTCTAGGTTCCCTTCGGCATTCTCACTGTAAATGTTAACAAGCATTAATATGTTTACTTAGCAACTGTGTTCAATACAATCCACTTAATAACCACCGCTTAACTATTTAATAGAAAAATCAAAGATATTAGGAAGAAACAATGCTAGATACCAATTCTCCTTCTGATGGAATCATATTTTGTGAAAATTGATCCAGGGTAATTACACCTTACCGAAAATACAAGATAATAAGTTGCTGGACATGAAAGATGTATATTTGTGGTTATTTTGATAGAACCAGAAATAAGATTGAAAAACACTATTCTATATTTAATCAGCGGGAGCTATTTAACCACAACTACTCCTGCTATCATTGATAACATTATCAACAAATACAAATAACATTTTTGACCACATGGTATTGATATGACTGCATTATTTGTGGCCTCTTGTGTCTCTCTAAATTGCCCGAATGATGTAATATTCACAAACTTGAAGCCATAACAAAGTATTGACTGACATAGTTTGTTGTGAGACATGCTGTTCTATAGTTAGGCAAATATAAATATATTGCATGACCAGAAAGCTTGTAAATGATGAAAATAATATTATTGTGATTTTTGTTATAGTACTAATATTGACAGTTAGTATGGTATAGTAGAAAATTACTCAAGCTCAAAAACTGAATTATATATAAACTGTATTAGATGGTTTCATCTGCAAACATTTAAAACATTTTGGAGACACCATACTATAGACACTCCTTCAAGCAAAATGTTAACTTACTATATCTCATTATCTATATGTCTTAATAACAAGCTGTAAAAGACAAATCATCATAAAATTGTATTTACAGCTGAATAGCTTTGGTTTGTAAAAATTAGTATGCCATGCCCTAAAATAATGATCATAAACCACCCTTTAATTTTCAGTTAACCATTTAATTATTGTAAATTAATGTGTCTTGTTTATAACAGATATATTGTGTAACTGGCTCTGTTCTACACATATACTAGGAACCAATACTCATGTCATATAAGTGATTTACATATTAATAATATGTCAGTGCATGAGTACAAAGCCTTTCAGTAGTGCTTTTTCTTCTGGCTTGCCATACCAATATTTGTACTATTCTTCTATGTAGGTTCTTGTAATCCTTGTGAATTTGTCTACAATATAGAACAATATTTTTTCTAATCCAACTAGTACATTCAGATCTGATGATCTTTGATACAAACAAACAGGACACTTCCACTTTATAGATGAGACTACACTAATAAAGATGGATAATAACCAAACCCACATGCCTAGTACAGGCATTGTGAGCAGAAGCCCTTTTATTGGGGTGGCCTATGTCCAGCAGTATACTATGATGAGCTGATGGTGATTCATAATTTACTTCAGAATTCACACAGACAAGGATTTATAAATAGTTTAAACAAATAGTTATTTCATTTTCAGAATACTTTTATTGAGAATTCCCAATCTAATAGGTATTGTGTCTTTGGGAAAACCTTCATATTTTAAACAGACCTAAAGAAGTAGCACTAATGTAATGTATATATGCATTTGTCTCAATTTAATAGTGGGTCATGGCTGCCTTATTGATTGAGTGATTGCAAACATAACTGCTGATCAAGAGGGCCTGGGTTCAAATCCCCAGTCAGGTACTATCAAATTTTTCTAAATTTTCTAGTAAAAATTTCTAGTTCTTGCTGGAGTCAGAAACTGTGCCGAGTATATGGAAAAAGACTTACCAACTATTCTATTGTGGAATGTAAACATAATTGGTGAAATGTGCAAGTGTTTTACACTTCTCTGCATACCCTTTCAGGGATTATAAGTGTGATATTATGTTTACTCTTTAGTCATAATGGAATACTCCAATGAGAAGATTTGGACTCAAATTCATTCATTTGAACTCAAACTTTAAATATAAAACAGAACATAATTCACACCCATATTTCCCTGAAGAGGTAAACAAAGGAGTGTAGTACACTTCCATGTTTCACCAGTTGTGATGTACATCTTATCATGGAATAGATGGTGAGCTTATTGCCATACACAGGCACAAATCTAGACAAATTTAAGTATGCTAATAAGAAATCCTGTACTGAAGATTAATTGAGATAGTATCAGCATACTTAAATATTTAAGATTTATTTCAGTCTTGCAACTTACCGCACTTTCAAAAACTTTATATTTGGTTGCTGTTGTTCATCATCCAGTATCTGAACCGCTGCGAGCTCCTCCTCACCATCCTTTCTGTATAAGTACAATCCATTTCCAATATCTATAGCATCCACATTTTTGCCATCAATTTGAAGCACCACTTCTGTGTCTTTGCTTGGACTGGCTGCTTCTGAATCGTCCATTGTGGTCTCAGCTAATCTTTCAGTTTTGTCAAATGGAATCTCAGTCATTTCAGTTGATTTTAACTGTGTAGCCATTTCATCTCCCTCTTGTGCTGCATCATCTATGACCAGCTCATCTTCATCATTAGAGTTCTCATTGTCATCAAAGATGTTAACTCCTCCAGACAGAATGTTTGCCGCCTCAATCTGGTCCCCAATTTTAAACCCATCCAACTCATTTTTCTTAGGAATTGGTGACAAATTTTCTATTATGCGTTCTGGGTCTGTTGTTGTGCTATCTTCTGTGGTTTCGCTTGCGGTCTCCTTGGAGGGCGAAATTTCAAAAGTGGAATCTACTTCTGTGAGAGAAAAATATTTGGAGGAGCTCTCGTTTGCAGTCATATACGCCTCGCTCCCCACCCCCGATGTATCGGGCGTGGAGTCCTCCGAGGCGCCCGCGTCGCCTCGCAATTTATTCAGCCTATCCATTTTCACAATTCATCTGTTTTGACAACAAAAAAATATGAACGGAACGAAATGCCACTACCATTCACTGTTCACAATATATTTAGGAAAAAGCTAATGAAAACATTTGAAGGTTGGCCAATTAGCACTTAGGTCAATAGCAGAGTATTGCAGAGAAACTTTTTAGTGGAACAAACGATAATGTAACTGTGACACTTTAGATAAACACTCGACTGTAAGCGTGTGCCGGATAGTTGGAAGTAGCGACAACACGCGTTCCCAATCTCAAACAGATGGTCAGTTATAATGATATAGTAAATTTGCTTGGATAATATTTTTATAACAATTTTGTTATCCACAAGTCCACAACATCAAAGATTAAAGATGGACGTCGCGAAAATAGATAACGTTGTTGCCATTATCCAGTATTTTTTCCAAGGATGTTAGAGATAATAATAATTATGACAATAAGTTTTTGTTTTTATCACCATGTGATTTTCAAATTTCTTTAACTATTTTGTTAAAAGTAACATTCGGTAAATTACCTATAAATGCTTATAGACATTATCGTCAAAGAACTCAATTTGAAAAATTATTTTTATTACATATTTTTTTGTATTTTGTGCATGTGATGTAGCCATTACAAAAATTTAATAAATGTGCCACGCACAATAAAATAAAATATTTTTTACCAAACACCTTTGATGGTTATTACGTACGATATCCACACTATAGGTATATATTAACGCCTTGTGATTTTACAGCATTTAATTATAAGATATTAGTATGTTTTAGCCTAAAGACAATAAAAAGTAATTTAAGAACAAATTGGACAAAAAAAAATATTACTCAGTGTATATTGTAAAGTAATCTTATATAGAGAGTAGGAATGCCAGCCTGAGATGTTACTAACGAAAAAAAAGAGTAAGCAAATGAAGCTACCTATCTTTTTGTGTCTTTCTACTCCCGCACGCACAAGTAACACTAGCGTAAGTCATGTGTGAGTAATGAGATAGAGAGAGATAGAAATATGGTATCGCGATCGTTTCTCTCTTACTAACCCTCGGACGTTATATATATCCCTTCTATATATTTAATACATATATCTATGATATTAGGTGTTACAAATACTAACATTCTTTTAATACTTCATCCTGATGATATTTTTATTACTTGTATATAAACTAAATAATATCGTATGGTAGAAATAATTATATAAATCAAAAATTAGATATTTCCATTGGAAATAGGCTCAAAAAGAGCCTTTTTTTAAGCTAATGGCTGATAAACAATATAATATATTTTACATATTAATATATACTTAAATAGATATAGGTAGTTTTTAGATCAGATACAGCAAATACTTGTATTCATCACATAAGTATTTATTCTAGACGGTGATCAAATTTACTACTACCGAGTTAGCAGTTGGGTACAACTACTGACATTAATTTTGCAACCACCGAAGCAACGGTCTAATCAAATCATATTTATTCAGTATAATATATTTTAAATATATGAAAAAATAACAAAAGTTACAAACGTTATTCAACGATTCTAACCAATAAACTTTTCTAAGAATTTAAACAGTACTTAGACACTTTATTAAAATTTCCAAGTTTAGTTTGAAATTACTATAATTTTCTAGATTACCAATTTACTGAGTGTCTGTTTTATGTTCGAGACACGAAAGGCAATCCCCAAAAATTCAGTGCTACCAACTCTCAAACATTTTTCTCTTTACAGCTCCAACTAAAAGCCCCTAAATTCCTTATAACTAATTACTGCGAGATTCCCTAAGAAAATATTATCATTAATAACGTTGGAGTGTTCTAGAGTGGAGACCGCGACTTGGCAATCGTAGCGTAGGACGCCCTTCAGCTAGGTGGATTGACCATATACGCAAAGTAGCTGGCAGTGGTTGGATGCGAAGAGCTCAAGATCGAGCTCAGTGGCGTGCCATTGGTGAGGCCTATGTCCAGCAGTGGTCGGGTGTAGGCTGATAATGATGATAATGATGATGATGACGATGATGAATTACATAGTTAATTAACACGCCACGTCCACAAGGACGACCTTTTTTTGCACGCATAATTTAAAATTGGAGGAAAAAATGAAGTTGCGATTGGTTTAATTAATTATTCCAGTTAAAAAAACACCTAAAAATGCCCATAATGTAACACATCTAAATAATCCCATTCACCTTTTTAAACTCCTAAATTTCGGGAGAAATGCCCTAAGTTGGTAACACTGCAAAAATTGTAACTACCTAATAATCGGTAAGTTTTTCTTGTTTAACTGTATTAAGACTCATAATTTATAATCTGTTGGTTCTACGTTATGTTCGTTAGTTCTCTGTTCAATTTGAAATTTTGCTACAATTAACGCTAACAGCAGCGGCCAGCGAGTAGTAGATAAATGTGTTTCTAAAAGCGTTTATCTATATGCTGCCTTACTTGTGGACTTTAAACGATTTTTGAATGTAATAGAAATAATTCAAGAAGATAATGGCACCTCGAGGTACACCGAAAGCTACGCCGAAGGTTAAAACTAGATTAAGCAGGACAAATGCATCCAAATCCATGTCCTCTCCATCGACTGTGAAAAAAAACATGCCAACCAGGAAAACAGCTGAAAAACCTTTGAAAGGTGAGTAATATTGCAATACAATTTAAAAAGATTTATCTGTCAACTTGTATAAATGTAATCTCATTTAGGTACTTTATTTCACATTTATTTATTTATTATAATTAGATAAATGGCGTTATCAAACATTTACTTATGCACTTACGATGGAGGATATTCTCCAAGGAACGTCTAAAAGTACTAGTGATGGATTTAAAGATGACAGTAATGTCACCAAAAAACTAACACTTCTGAATGTACTGAATTACACTTCATTAAAAGTTTCGTTTCACATATAAAATTTCTGGTTTTCAGTTGCATCAGTGGAATCGAGGCAAAGAACTAATACAGTACCAAAAGCATCTACACCCAAAACAAAGGAAACCAAGCTGGTGTCTGTACCAGGGAATGTCACGAAGAGTGCTAAGAAGGCAACATGGAAGCATCGGCCAAAGCCAGCTCATTCTGGTGTGCCTGTACCAGAGAAAATGAAGAAATTGCTGCAAAAGCAATTAATGGACTCAGACTCTAGTCTGTGATTGAATATCAATTTGAATCGTAGTAATGATATACCATTGTTCTGCCATATGTTCATAGATTTTCTAAATAATTTGATAGGCTTAAATAACAGTGTTGACTTTTAGTTCATTTTGAAATGTTTATTAGATTCTTTACTATGCATATTAGGTATGTTATAGAGGTGTGTTTAGTCTAAATCAGTTTAATGGTTTAAGAAATCATTCATGTATTCTTATATTCATGAACATTACATATTGCTAAAGTTAGCTATGTCACAGCAGATTTAGAAAATTGGGACCAAGCAGTTTCATCTGACATTATTTGTGTTTGTAAGGTGAAATTGTGATGCAGTATATTTAAACCATGTAAGATGGTATATTTGAGAGACTGCCTTGTATGTTGACTGCTTGCAAGTATGACTGCTGGTCAAGAGGTTCTGGGTTCAAATCTGAAGATAGCACTATTGGTGTTTTGTAGTGTTACTAATACATAGTTGCTGGAATCTGGATTTGCCAGTTACCTGGAAATAGATTCCCTCCCTATTTCAAGGACATGCAAGATAAGATGTGAATTGTAAGAGTGTACTATAGTCCTTTCCCTTCTCCATGGGGGAATAACACTGTCTAAAGTATACATATATGACATACAAATGACATGCCTTCTTGGTTTCCTACTTATACCTCCAAACATTAAATTTAGATTTTTTTTTCATCTAAATTAATTGATTATAAGGCTATCTCATGTAGTTGTGAGCCTACCTGATAAGGAACTTAGTTGCTTACTGTAACTGAAGCTAGATTAAACAATTTGCATCAGCAATATAAAACTTACTTTATGTTGATACAAAACTACTAAAAGAAAAATCAACACTGGCATCAGTCCTGAATATGGCTTAGGACTCACAGGAATTAAATAATGCTGCATTTGTTTCTTATGAAGAGTTCTCTCTGAACATATTTTACTGTTTATATTGGTGCATCATTATCATCCTCTTCATCATCACATCAGCCTTTATAGTTTCACTGCTAGACATAGGTATCTGTGACAATATATTGATAACAATGAAACTTTACTATGAAATTTCCCACATTGATGTTCATAGTTACATATTATTAGCTTTTATATATATGACCTTTTATTTTAAATAACTTGAACAGTTTTTTTTAATAATTGTAGGATATACATTTCCTAGATGTAATATTATTTGGTTTGTAGGTTTGTAGATTTTTATGTTTGTATGTGTAGTATATAATAAAAAAACTACTATTATGATGCAAATTGTTTTGTGGGAATTATTCAACATATAAGACTTGCAGTTGTAATGGTACTGCTCCATCTGCAGCCTTGTTATTGCAATAAACTGAAAATGAAGGCTGTATGTCAATGTTGCCATCGTTCTCACATATCTACTTCCTGTAAGTAAAAACTTCTTCCGTTAAGACAAGGCTCATGTCCTTCAATAACGAACTTTGAGAATTTTTGTCATGTCTTTCTTTCTTGACTCAGAATTGGCCCTTACAATTGAAATTCAGTGACTAATGGCGATTATGGGCTTGAAAGAGGCCCCGTTGTAGGCCTTAGTAAGTCCTAACATTAGTTAAGTATAAATATTTATGTACATCCAACTATAAATGCCAGAAATTTTACTTTTCATAAAATGTAAACTGTAATTACATTGACTTCTAAGCAGATGCAGCCCCCAATGAGTGTTACTGTCTCGTGCCTGCTATGGGTTTAAATTTAAATTTGAATAGTTTATTATATCATGAACAATGATCACTTAATGTAATTCTTTATATTGTTATAGGATTTGTGGCCCAGTGTGGCAAAAACTTCAACCACTATTCTATGAGACATATAACTGGTTAAAATTGAGTACTACACTCATCTGCCTACCTCATGGGGAAATACAAACGTGATGTTTAAATTAAATTAACCATTGTTATTTCTACTTTTAAAGTTGTTTAAAACTACAATTTGTTTAAAACTTTTATTGTAGGTGAAAAACGAATTTAATTTTAATAGTAGGAAACTAAGAAAACTCCCCTTAATATTAAATCCTCCATTGTCGCTCAACAAGTTCAAAGTTTACATTATAATTCTGTTATTAGACAATAATCAGAATATATTGAATGCCCATAAAGGGATGATAATGACTGTTTTGGAAAGAGTAAAGTACAGTATGGTAATAGCAGTGAATATTGTGCAATTACGAATAGATGTATTCTATTGAGTATTTTTAAAAATATAATTTCAAGAAAAACGAAAAAGATTTCCAATTCTATCCATAATATGCAATTATCATTTAAAATCTGTAAGCTTCTGTTACTAAACAGTGATATGTCCATAGTAATCCAACTGATATTTATTTTAGTTTCTGTCTCATAGATTCTACTTTGGTACTATATTTATACTCTTGGTTGGTGTTAGTCAATATTCATATAATGACAGGTGAAACAGTACCTCAAATCTGATTTTTATTGATGTAGTGACTTTGATGATTACTTATAGATAAGTAGGTTTGTAATAATTAACTAATTGGTTTAAAAAGCTTTATTTTGTACGTATCTCTTAATAAAATAAATAATTACCGCAATAATTTTATTATTTCACTGTGGTATTCCTGATCAAATTGAGAGATTACAGTGATTTGAAGACTTGCCCACTATTCCCGAAGGTGGATGCTCAATTTCCAGGATTTACCTTATCGTCATCAACCTGCTTATCGTTCCAGTTTTAGATAGGTTCCTCTCAGAATGTAAATGGTTCAGGCCATAATCTAACAGATCTGTTGATAGATATTTTTTTAATAGGTTCGGTGGATACTAAGATTGCATGGCATAAAACTTTTAAAGACTAATACGACACTGGCAGCATGTTACTAAACAGATACGTTGCCAAAACTTACAATGATGCTTAAACCTTTGGTTGGTATTTCTTTGTTACATGTCAGCATCAAGATAATAATATGTTGGTTATTTAATGTGAAGTAGGTAGTAGTAGCTGTTCATCATCTACATCAAATCTAAACATTCTTCGTGAAGTTGATCATCAAAGTCTAAATAAATACCCCACAGATTAAATTGGTGCGGTATCTGTCTACCATAGCTGCTACGTTCATAAAAATGGAACTACAAAAAATAGCTCTAAAGCTACACACGCTTAATATTGAGTTGACATCAAAACCAGTTTATCTACAGGACTAAAATAGCCGTCTCTGCTCAGAGTACTATCTCCGAAAACAATGAAATTTTTTTTTAAATATTATGTCATCGTTATATAAAGTAATCTTCGATCAATTTTGTTAAACGATGCTAAGCACAGGGCTGTCGGATAAACAATCTTTATCTTGTATTTAAATAAGATGTTAAGGCGAATATTGTTATTTTAGTTATTAAGCTACTCGCCAGGGGCGCTTGTGTGTTAAAGCTTATCGTATTTAAATAATTGGAACTCGTTTTTTGTATAATTTTAGGAATTTCCCTTTAATGCTGAAACGATGCTTTTCTCCCAAAAAAAGCTAAATAAAAATATTGCCTATCGTGTAGGCTTCGTTATAGACAGGTAAAGAACTATAAATTGTTGTCAAATCAGGGGCGGTCCATTTCCTTTAATTCTAAGATTTTGGACGTAACTTTAATGATCAGACTTTAGAACCAATTCAATTAATATATTTATTAAGTCTATATGATTATAACCAAATTAGTAGATACTTGAAAGCAGGCACTGCGCTTCAATGTTAACGATTTTACTATGTTAACCATTTGAACTCCTAATTTTTTTAAATTACCTGTTACTAACTCAACTCAATAAAAAAATATATATTGCGTATTCGGAATATTCAGCATGAGATATATAACGTATTTAAAAGAAAACAAAAACAAAATTGATAATATTAATTTTTTAATAAAAATTGCCCTACTATAATGTCAAGTCTGACTCGACATAGGAGTTGTTGTAAGAAATATAATGTTGAGCCCCACTCGACAAAGGAGTGGCAAAAGTTAATGGTCTAAACCGGTGTTTGCCAACGTGGGGCCCACGCCCCACTTGAGGGCAATTTGATAGTTAAGGGGGGCAGTTCGAAAATAGACTCGACACCACTTTAACCCTTTCGCTCCGGGCCATTTA
>DWME01007891.1:0-12191 GCA_018244795.1 Parelbella ahira ahira
CTTACGGTTAAGGTAACCTAATGTACATCCCGGAAATGATTACCAAAGTTACATTTACAAGAAATGATTCTTTTAATAGTATGAGATTATTTGGAAAGATGTAAAGCGAACAGTAATGTTGACGCATATCCAAATATACGCAGTTCATCCGTGTCTTGCACGGTACATAAACGCAGTAACCTTGATTTTGGTGTTTATTTCTGGTGCGCGGGTGCACGAGGGCGCCGAAATGGCGATAACAGTACCATATACTCGGAATTCTACTAATTTCACCTCGTAAATCTATACCTCATTAAGGATTCACCGTGGTGTTATTTGTCTTCCGCAGTCCGTTGTTCTGCGCAGCTGCCGTCAAGATAGCGATCGACGTTGTAAAACATATGTATATAATAAAATACGAACGTACAGACAAGCAAAAACGAGTTTACTATTACAATTTTCGGGCATTTGCATTTTGAATATTTTTTGCTTAAGTTTCTGTATTCCCGTATTTATAGTCGCCGACGACTATACGCTTGAGATGATCTCATATAAAGTGGTCTGGATTTTTAACCACGTAAGACGGTCATTTTGGGTTCTCCTTGCCCCAACTTTGATACGAGGACTCTTCACAGTTAATGTCTGGAATTTACCTCTGAGACTCCTGTTGTTTGGCTGGCTCCATTGTTGTTTTCTGAACAGAAAACATTATACAAACACGAAGAACCACAACATTGTAATAAACTTAAATTGCTACAAATGTAAATTATTACAGATACAAGTTTAGTTTCTTATATCAGACACAAATGTCGCTATCAGATGTACGTTCGTAACCAAGACGATGTCGCCCATGAACTGTTAATTTAAGCAAAAAACGAACAGGCTTCGTTCTTCAAAAAACAGCCGTTAGGAATAAATTATAAGAACAGTTAATAATACATCACAAAATTTTTACATTTTGAACGTTCACTCCGAATGAATCATTCCGTTTGACTTTTTCATTCAGTATCTCACGCATGAAACTCATTCAAAGAACGACATAAAAAGCAAAGACAATCTACAATACGATAAGTTTAGACTATTCGTGCAAGATGTTTCCCGAAAAGGACATTTGAATTCAAGCCAAAATATATCACACACAATTGAGTATCTAATAATTAATGAATTCATAATAGAACATGTGCGTAGTCAATAACATTGTTCAATACGAATTTGCTTATTATCGCAACAGGAAGTCCGTACAATACTTTATTATTGCATGTTATATATTGACACCCACTTCATTATTGTATGTATGTTACTACGTTTCTTTCTATTCGTGACTTTGTGCGAAAACCAATACAATTTCATAGAATTTTTTTTGATTAAAATAAGTAAGCTGTCTTTCCTAGAATTCCTCAAACGTTCAAAGCTACTTCATCATCATCATCATCATCATCACGCCAGCCTTTTTCGTTCCACTGCTGGACATAGGCCTTTCCCAAAATGTGCCAAAACACTTGATCCTCCGCAGATCATAATCATATATGTATGTAACCACGAAACGTTTAACATAAGTCCATGCCTTTGTACGTCCAAATGGGTAGGCATAGGAGGGTAGTGTCCTCCCACGATTCTACGGTTGAATCTATGGCTGTACACTGGGCACAAATCTAGACTCCAAGCAATTACTTGAAACTAAATGTCAGAAAAACCCAATTATGTCCGATCCGGGGATGGAATTCTAGACCTCTTGCTTAGCAGTCACGCTTGCAACCATTAGACTAACGAGACAGTCGAAATCATTCAGCTGTGAAAACGTAACAGATATACGAACGAAAATATGTTCCCGTTTGTAATACTGATACGATTAATCAATGTGACATCAGTAATGAGGAAAATAAACGAATAATAGTTGTGTGTGTGGATGTATGACAACAAAGCAAGGAACAGAAACCAACTTCTGAGGACTTTATAAAAACCAGATAAAGTCTGGAACGATAATACGAAAATATTTTGTTCACGCTGATAACTGATTTTGAGAATTATTTCGAAGAGAGCTTCATTTAACTAGCTAGTTCTAAGCATAATTTCGGTTTGTCTTTGCTACTGCTAGCATATCTTCTGTTTAAGTTATTAGGTACTGACAGTGTTGAAGTTTTCTTAATGCACTTGTACAATTTTTCGATGTACGTAATTTGTTTTTCTGGATATTTCTAAACTTTGTTAACGCTGTATTCATTAAAATCTATTAGAACCATATAAAAATACTGTTTTACCAGATAATTATTCAGTTTAAGTAATGATTTTCAACAGACTATATGTCTGTAATTTGTCGTCAGTTTTGTTTTGTGGTGTTGCCGGGGGAAAATTGTAATAGACGTAATTTACACTGTGACATTTACGCAAAACCAAGAATCAAAACATTGTTGTTTGTCTTTAGTGGAAACAAAAAAATTCCTTAACCGCAACCGACGCAATATACTCTGTAATATTATTGCAATTTACAAATAATTTGTTTGTCATTTTCCGGTTTTGCATACAAAAACTATTTTCCCGTACTGGGCTTAAACCACGATATAATGTTTCATGGATTTTCCTCACCTATTTGTGGGCGTCTGGATTATAGGTTCCTTCAACAGCAATGTATTTTACGTTCTGCAAAACCCATGTGATATAAATATATCACAAGGGTTTTGCAGAACCAGTATATATAAGAGTAAATACTCTTCCGCGTTATTGAGAAGGTGGAATATTTTTTAACCCACTTTGCAACAAAACTTAAAAGTCAACCTCCAAGTGCAGGAAGTCTATCTGTTGTAGGTCTATTGAAAATTTGTTAATCATCCAAAGACCTCAAAAAAGATTTAGAGGGTGACAACTGCTCAACGTGTAGCCGTAGTAAATTGATAAAAGAGATCCAAATGACACCCAACTTTGGTTTTCCAACTACTTGGATCCACTTAGTAGTTTCAAGGCTTTTATAATTATTTCTACTAATTGAAAACTGACTCAATGAAGGCACTGATGACAATAGGTTCACCACTTATTTCATGGGACTTAAAAACGTAACTGGTAAGACGTGGGAGTGTACTACACTCCTCTGCCTACCCCTTCGGGGATTACAGGAGTGATGTTACGTTGAAAACTGAAAAAATATAATGGAATTGCGTATGTGTAGCAGCAGAAACGCAGAGAGGTAGAGTCAGGTAATTGTTATTTGTTTTTTTTTATTTTTATTGTTGCACAGCAACCAAATGAAGGGTATGAGCAAAAAAAAGAAAACGCAACGTTTAATTAATCAGTAACAATAACTTTTCGCATCTTAACAGAAACCTTTCGTAGAAACCTGTCTCCTGAGATTTCTTCAATCTGTTCTTTAGGGTGAAGGAAGTCTACCAAACCACAATAGCGACAAAAACTGGGGCATTTACTCTTCCCGTTATAAGAGATAGCTCGTGTTTCTTAACATTATCTTTGACTATATCCCGCAAATTACCGCGTTTCGACAGTGGAACGATGAATGTGTTCACGATGAATAAATTCATTTAGACGATTAAAACTTCACGATTAAGCGATCATAAAAAACCTATAAACAAGATGTGGTTTCGTATCTATCATTATTACGTCACTCGATGAAACTACGCGAGTAAAACGACTGATGTAGTTTTTAATTTGGCTTAGTGTCCTTGAAAATTGTGCGCATAATGGAGAGGTGACGTCACGATCGCGTGACTGTAGCGTGGTACACAGCCACGCCTTCTGTAACTTTTGGTGCGGTGGTCACTTTAGGGCATAGCGTGCTGACTTACAAATTAACTTTGGCTTGAATGCGCGTACGCAGTTAGCGATATGGACTGTACTAATAAAACAAAGCCGGTGGTTTTATTTCACAATGTGTACTAGGTTCTAAAGCTATAATTATTGGAGTCCCTTTATCTGGTTTTCTTTCTCTTAGTATAGTTTTTTTGAATGGCTCCTCGTAACTTCCACGTATTACTCTTCGGACTATCGGTCTCCATTTGTTTCGATCTTCGGCAGCATGTATAGCTTTTTGGATTTTTAGGTTTGCGGTATCGTAAATGTGTCCTTTTCACTTGTTTATCAGACTAGGAATAAGATAATGAATGAAATAATTAATGAACTTAGTAATGCACTCCCCAACAACTTGAAAATCTTGAGTCGAAATAAAGAAATGTTTATTTGAAAGAAAACGTCGTCGTGAATGCGGTGTTTCTTCTCAAAAAAATAGTTCTCAGCGGGTAGGGCACGTATGTTGTTGTTGTAAACCAAATCTCAACTTATCTCCTCAACCCTCAACCTATGCACCTGTTATTTTTGGGATTGTTTTAGAAGTTTTGTGTTGTTCTTGAGACATTTTCGCACGGCGACCTTAATATCCCTGTAATTTTCCACTATTATTTAAAAATATAAGAGAACAATCCAAAACAGTCCTCTAAATAGTCCATTTCCTTTCCTTGGATTCGTACTTTCCAGTTACAAATTAAAATAAAATCGGTTCATAGGTTATATCAAGAAAAGTTAATAGACAGATGGAGTTACTTTGGCATTTACATTACGAATATAAATAGGTTGGAATTGGAAGTTATTATATTATTGATGTTATTATATCTACGTCATTCTTTGTTGCGACTGTGATGTTAATGTCATGCTTATGGGTAATAAACAACTTAAGATACTGTCAAAATGTAAGAAATATGTGCAGCTGTCATTAATCAATAAGGTTATCGTTAATGTACTTACCCAATATATTATGTAATACAAGCAATACGGGAATCTAATGCGGTCAAAGGTACAATGTTGTATTACCTAGTTTATATACTATACCGGAAAAGCAAGTGTTTACGTTATGAAACCTTTGTATATTCATCAGTTACTGTTACCAAGATCAACAGGCCGGCAGCCGATGACAACCGCGAACAATGAACAACAAAGTTTTCGGCCATATCTCTCTACCTATATATATAAACATGTGTGTACAGTGACAAATCGAAAACCAAACAATTATAAAAAAACCTGAAAAGTTTGTCAGTCTTCATCACATGATCGCTGACGAGCAGTGGACGACAAGACTGCAGTTAACAAGGATCGATCATGACGTGATAAATATGAGATTAGTTACGCTACGAGCGACGCGCGTAATTTTCTACGCCAATGATGTCACGACAGCGTGACATTCCATGCCACTATTACATCGCAAACACTGCTATTACATCACAGACACACCTCCAAACCGCGACGGTGTCTCGTGTCCAATGTATATTTTTAAACATTTTACCCTTGACATATCCTGTATTGTGGTAATCAGATAGATAGTCAACGTATTTATACATATTTGTACATTTCTTCATACCGGCCAGACAAAAGGCACAAAATGATCATCACTGAAAAATTCGTGCCGGATGGAAGTCGAACTCACAATTTCCAGTTCAGCAGTTACCATAGCCAGCCTACTCAAGAATCCAACCAATAATATTGTGAGGAGCTGACTGTGGAACAAGTAAACTCCATATAAAATGTATAAGACAGATCAAATACTAAAAATATAATTGATGGGGTCCTACCTAATTAAAGGGCTGAAATCAAGGCTAATGGTGAAGCAGGTCGCTAACGATATTCAAAGTTAAACAACGCTAAGCGAACTTGGCATCAGATACAAGGCGTAGATGTGGGTATGTGCAGTGTATACACGTGAGTGGACTTTACACAATACAGCTGTTGGGCGATTTTTCGCGCATACGTACCTTATTTGTACAATAATTTCTTATCAGCATTTTTAACTTTACTACACGATAACGTTCAACTAGCACTGGTCGTTACATAGCTTGTATACACTATTTCATATGGATATGTCTGAAGTATTTCTGAAGTATAGTGGAGTACTTCTAATACACACTAAAGTGCAACATATTACACTTTTTAAAAACGAAAAAAGAAGCCCCTCAATGATAGCATTATTTCCTACTGCTAAAGTTTCGTTAATGTTAATAAGGCATAGTAATTTTATAAACCTATAGATCAAAGCATCTTCTTAATCATTTGTAATAAAGTGATATCCTATTGTCGAGACTACTTGACTCTTATCTGATAGTAACAAGAGGAAGTCAGATATTGGTATTATAATTCTAAGCGTGTAACTCTTTTATGAATATTTTATTATAATATGTATGTAATTATGTGGAAAAAGATAAGATATTATAGACAGCTAAGCAGCTATAGTTACAAAAGAACGTGATCAACAGGAGTCGCGGCAGATTTCTTATTAGAAATTCGGAACACCATCCTGTTACGATTAAATTCCCCGCTGTGACCTAACAGAGATCTATAGGAGGTCACGAAGAATGGTGTCGATTATATCTAAAAGTAGCTGGAGTATCACGAAAAAACATAGAAGCTCACAAAGAAAGATATCAATTATGTAACCGGACTATCACGAAAAAATATCTTAATTAATAAGGATGGTACATCGTTTAATCACGTTCATACTCCGAATGTTACACTTACATTTATATACATAGATAATTTCGCATTCAGACACAGAACAAACACTCGTGTTCATGATATAAATATTTGACCTGAATGGGAAAGGGACATTAGAAATGAGTGCAGCAGAATCACGATATTTAGAGCTGTTAGAACTGTCATTTAATTTCGCTCCACACGTCTGCCTTTAGATCGTTTCGCATTTCTAATATTCTGTAATATATGACGTCATCGCCGTTATTCTAACAATTAGCGTTCTAACATTCCATGGTAACTGTGCCAAAATGGACGGTTTTGTTCCACTCGACCTTCAGTCATTAACCGTAAGTAGTGCTAAACCAAGCATTACTATGTTTATTACACAGAAAACAAATTAAGCGTAAGTATTCAAAGTATAGAAGCAGTAGAAATAATAAAAATAATAACCTTATCATAAACGAAAAATATCGTGTACTACGAATGAAAAAGAAATTTCTAAACATACATATCATCATCATCATTGTCATCGTCAGCCTCTTGATGTCCACTGCTGGACATAGGCCTGCCTTAATCGGCGCCAGTCCATCCAATATACAAATAAGTAGATAATTTTATACCTAGATAAAAAACAGATATTGGTGTTAAACACACAACTATTTGTTTTGGATTATTTGATTTGATTGATTGATTTTGATTTGTATTGGATTCTTTTTAACCCTCAATAGACCAGAGTCAGAGAAATCTGAGGCAGACAGTTTATATACATACATAATATGGATTGAATATATGTACAATTAACTGAATATTGAAGACACAATTCTTAACCAACGGCTCCTTTTCATTCATCGTCTGTTAAAAAAACCCGCTCTAGCCATTGTTATGACTGAAATGATAAACATTTAATAATTGACTTGTTGAATATAAAGATATGATGTTTCAAACAATCCAAAAGCAAAACATGAAACAATGGAAAATTACGGAAACATAAGAAATGCCAATAACGAAATACGATAACAAAAATCTTTCAACTGTAAACCTTAACCGAAATTGATGGTGGTGGTTTATATCTACGTCAGATTATTCATAGCTAATTTATTTAGATGTAAGGCACTATAAATATTTATTACATACGATACGTCCAAAATAAATAAAGTTGAGGAGAATATAAATTCTACATTTTTAACATGCGAAACTGTGTAGTAAAATCGTATCAAATTACATATTTCAGTGTATCAAAATATTAGCCGGACTTAGGCATCTTACAACACGCGTCCCCGAGTCCAGTCTCGTCTCCTCCCATTCAGTTTATTCTAGTTCCCTTGAACAGATCGTCACATCAACTAGCGCGAAGGCGCCCCTTATAATTAACAGTGCTAAAATAAATGACTACTAAGACAGGCAATCATTGTAAGAGTATGTGTTTTATAAGTTTGAAAAATTTTCGTTGCTGAAACTTATACGATTCAACACTAACACATGATAATGGAAAGTTTCTTTATAACTAAACCATGGGTATGCTTGTTATAAAAGCAACATATTTATAAGCTTTCAAATAGGAAAAACCCAAACGGTCAGTCAAACATTCCACGTTCCAAAAATAATGGCGTGACCTTTCGACTTGAGCTATTAAGAAGCTTTCATCAATACAGATGTTTATTCCAGTCGCGCAGAAGTAGTTCGCTGAATACTGAAATGATCAGTTTGGATTACAACTGACGCAAATGCGCCACGCCCCCAGTTTTATTTATATGACCCCACAACCGGCGTCATTGTTACACAACGACCTAGCCAACCTTTCCCGTTCGAACCACCTTGGACTTTGAAGTTGCGAATTCATGAGCCCGTATAAATTGGTTCTGGACTTCCAGAATAGTTCTGTGATGACGCACGCGATTGATTAAATGTGTTATCGAAAACGATAAAAAACATTTTGAAAGCTCTGCACATTTTAAATTTAGAAAGCACTTATGTTGTGTTATATGAAGATGGTAACAGGAAAGTTTAACGATAAATTTTTCCCTGTGTTAAAATGTGAAAAAATAGTTATAGAAACTGCTCCAATAAAAAAATACTATCATTTTAACGTAACTTTGTAATAATCAAAGTGGCTCTTACATGTAAAAAAAATCATCACAACCATCTTTATTTATCGTCATCATCATTATTTGTATAGAACTGTAAAGAGTGCAGGTATAACACATACGCAATAATGTTTATCAGTGTTGCATTTTATTGCATATGAAAGACTCATATAAAACTCATAATAACCAAATGTGCATTTAGTTTCACGAACCTTCTAATTAGCACCAGAAATATCCAAGTTACATATAATTTCTTTCGAGTCTCATTTGGGCTTATAATTTGTGTATACAACATTATTGACATACAAATTTTATATCTTGTCTTCTCTACAATAGACTTGGTCACCCTGGTCGGTTAAACAAAAAACCTTAAATACATACCACTAAACGCAACCTTGTACACTGCAAAGAGCTTCATTACGAACACGTGGCACATGCTCATAAAAAAGATACGGGAAAGCTTAAAATAGCATTGACGTTTCCAATTGATCCATGGCTTTGCGTACAATTTATGTCTATCAATTTATTTGCGCTGTCAATTCTCCTTGGACTATTTGAAAGGCTGAAACTTTAAAATTGGCGCTCGTGGTTCATTGAAGCAATTAGACTGGTTGATCTTGAGCCAAATGTTCGATATTACTTGATAGGAGTTTTGGATTGTACAGACAGACGGTAAGGGTCGATGAACTTCCGGTTGGCGCAGTTGGTTTCCGGGTACAGGCAATTCGGGAATCACCTGCGCCGAATTTCCGGAACAGAGCTGCCTAATAAGTAGTATCATTTACTACGTTATCTTTGATATCTGACAGGCTGTTAATATAATTAGATTAACTTTGCTTGTACCCAGATTTAATATAATATCTATGTATTTTAGATTTTTTTATATTATAACGTAATGTAAAATTCATGTATGTATTTGCTCTATATCTACCCAGGGAGGAACTCGTCGTGACGATACAATAACAACAACAATCTCAACAAATATCAGAACAGTTAAAGGGAGATCTGATAAATCTATCCGCTAGTTACGGTATTTGCGTGATCAAAGCCCGAGGTTTACTAAACGTTACCTAGATTAACAATAGAATTACAAATAAAGCGGACGAAGTCGCATGCTAAGTAACTGATTAAAACGACTAATTAATTAGCAAAGACGTCGTCTGTTCCACTGCAACTCTAGGGCAATGTAATGCTTGGTATCGAATAGGTTGCGTTTAGCATACAATAAGCGCTATTTGACCCGTGCTCCCCAACTGGTGATAAAGTATTCATCGGCTTTTGAAAATTTCGATGGAAAATTTGGGACGACGATTTAAAAAGCTGTGAAACAAAAGATAAGCAGTGCGAAGAAATTAAAGCAGCTAAAAATAATATGGCTGTGACGCAGCGTTTTAATTTGTGTCGCGATGTATTAAAAGAGGATTTTAATTACAAAATTGTGCAGCTTCGACCTAATCATTATCGTGGCTACGAAAATCTTTGAAAAAAATCATTAAAATTTGTACATTCAATATCGATTTAGTGAAATCTTATTACATGCTTATAAAATTACAATCACACAAAATTGAATCTAAACTATTTACTGCTACCTCCACATTGTAGAGACATTGAGAGTTTGTGTCCTCTTCTCTATCTTTGCGTAGTGCAGTGATTGGATGCGAAGAGCTGAAGATCGAGCTCAGTGGCGTGCCGTTAGAGAGGCCTATGTTCAGCAGTGGACGGGAGTAGGCTGATAATGATGATGATGATGATGTCCTCTTCTCTTGCTCCAGTTTTGATACCAAAAATACGTCTTAATGAACCATGCTCATTCAGAGTTGGACGTTCTAAGGAAATTTCAATAACCAATAGATCTTAACCAACCGTTAAGTGCAATGATAACATTGGTCCCTTCTTACGACAGAAGATATTATATTACTATTCGTATAATAATACATACAACGAAAAGAGAAATGTTTTTGTTTTCTCTGAAAGTCGTAATTTAAAACAAAAGCAATAAGCATTGGTAGCAAGTAATAACAATGAAGATATGTACATAAGATGTGATTGTATCGAAATAACAAATTCATGTTATTTCAAGAAAATCATGTAAATAAATTTCAAAAATATTCGACATTGAATACAAAATTATAATAACGAGGCAAAAATATACATACATAACCTTCAGCTTACACAGATACTACGGATTAGTTCAAAGTCAAAAAAACAAGGACAATTTTCCAGTATTAAACGTTCAAACTGGTTTGATAAAAATGCAAAGAAAACAAATCGTGAGGTTGTAATAACTTTTGCATATATGCCACCGTTGCCATCATCGTCATTACATTTTAAAGGTGTCAAACGTGAACTCACGACTTATCGGTTCCTATATTGTTACAATGTATAAAGATATACTCGTATATTACCTCGCACAAATCATATTTGCATTATTTATCAATGGGTAAGGCTATTTCAATTTGACAGCTTAATCACATTCTATCTATTGCATATTATCTATTGCACAGTTATCATATTCAAGACATTTTTAAAAGCAATATTTAACCTAATGGTTTATATATCGGCTTACCGGTCGAGGTATCTTAAGTTTACTCTTACACCCTGGCACGTACTCTTTTCTTAACAAAGTTATATTAAGTTTATGTATAACCTGGCAAAGAGGAAGACGGGCCACCATGATATATGGTCACCAACATTCGCAATACCTGTAGAGTGAAAAATGTATTGCCGGCTTTGATGGAGAGCTATCTTTGCGCCGTTCTTGAAGATGTTGTAGAGCACTGGGAAATTCTAGAACTTTTTTAGTACACACATAACCTGCTGGAACGACGGACCGATAACAATCCATAACACATCGGGATGAGCAGAAATTACAGATCAACTTCCGATCTTGACATTTATCAAAACAAGTTCCATTATCAGGAAGGCGACAATTTCATCCATCACTATCGACCACAGCACATAACACAATACATACTAATTCATCATTCTCGACCAATTATCTTACAAAGACGTACGGCACGTTGACTTGGAACAATGAGAGCGCCATCACACTCAATCACGCTACTCGTCTATCAAGTTAAATTTTATTATTTTCAATTGTCTTTAGTACGTGTACATCAGTTATTCATGCTCATACACAAATAGTACCCGATGGATATAATACAGAAGTCGTAGGAGAATTATTTGGTTTAAAATTGCGGCTGACGTCAGACAGATCGTTTCGTGTTCTATGTTCTGGATTATTACATATCCAACCAATGGTGTGGTAAGCTTTTTAGATAGAAAAAAAGGTACTTTCGATGTTATTCTGAGAATGCGTAGAGTAGGTTCTTAATTTTTGAAATCACTATTCTAACAACTACTATCTATGCATCTAATCATTTAGTTTAATACGAAATTTCATACAAACCTCCATATGAGAAAAGGCGTAATATAAGATAAGGTAAAAAATAATATTGTTAGGCTTCAACCATCAAGGAGTTGTTCGAACGCAGATTGGATGGGAGCAGAGGCGGTAGTATACGCAAAGTATTATATACCTTCCTAAAACGTAACACGACGGGGATTACAGTCCCCGAAGGGGTAGGCAGAGGCGTGTAATACACCCCCCACGTTTCACCAGTTACGTTTAAGTCGCATGCAATAGTGAGTCTATTCCATGCGACTTAA